>PVIC010054501.1:0-11543 GCA_004025085.1 Thryonomys swinderianus | reverse complement strand
GTCTTGTACCTTCTGGCCAAGATCCGGCAAGAAGATGGTTTGAAACGAACAGGTAGGATCATGATCCTCCCCTGATTCACACTCCTTAGAAGCCTCCCACTGCATATAGGCAGACAGATCAGAATCCTAATCCTGGACTGGACAGGATAAGTTCCTTCTGCCTGTGGCAGCCTCATCTTCCCAGTCCTCCAGTCTTCTGTGGGGCTTCTTTCTCCACAGCCCAGGGGCAGTGCCGGTTGGGGTGCTCTGCCCTCTGTGCTCTGTTTTCTACCTCCCCCTGTCCCTTCACCTGGCTCATGCCTGCTTGTTTGGATCAGTAAATACTCTCCCTCCCCGTGTGGTTTTGTGTGCTTGATAAACATGTATGCCGTGAAAAAATACAGTTCTCAATTCAGTAGGATTTGTTCAATTAAGATAGCATCACTATAAAGACTTTGGATTTTTCAATCAGGCATTCTACCTTAGTACCATGGTTTGATACTTAACTTTACAGCTTGGCATATTTGCCCAAGTCCTTTGACTTGTGTGAGGTTTAGTTTCCTAGAGAAAATAGTGATCTCTCTGTAGGTCACTGTGATTACCAAATGGCTTCAAGTGTTTAAAGTACTAAGCACAGTGCTAAGCCCATGAGAGAAGCAATGAAAAGGAAGGGTCACAAGCCAGGAGAAAAGCATGTCAGTCAAAGCATTTGGCTGCAAGAATCAGAAATCATCTTGGGACTATTTAAGCAGGAAAGGAACTCTCTAGAAAGACCTCAGGGAGCTCATAAAATTAATGGGAAGTTTGGAGAAATTGGCTCTGAAAACTACCAGTAACCAAAGGATGCCAGGTAGCAGGAATCACCAAACAGTCTGCTTTTGTCACTGTGAGGAATGGGCTTTTGCCATCACCATTAGAGGAGGGCACCGCTGCACCTGATGCTGGTCTCAGATCTCACTGACTGGTGTCTTGTTGCTTAGATGGTGGAGGAAAGCTAGTCTCAGAGGCTCTGTTTTCCTCACTCAAGTGGTGTTTATTTTGTTTGTTTGTTTAGTTTTTTGAAACAGGGTCTTGCTTTGTAGTTCAGGCTGGCCCTGAACTCATTATGTATCCCAAGCCAGCCTTGAACTCACAGCAATCCTCCCTCTGCCTTCCAAGTGCTGGGATTACAGGCATGAGCCACCATGCCCATTGTGGTATGTGGTACTGGGGATTGAATTCGGGACTTTGTGGTTGCCAGGCAGACAATGGAACCACTGAGCTAAATCTCAGCCCTCCTCACTCAAATTTAAGTGCCTGTCTGGATAGTTGCTTGTCAAAACTCAAGTTTTTCTCTCATGCTTTAGCTACCAGGATAGCAATAGAGAATATTTATCCTGTGGTCTCTGTGAGGAGTGGTATGGTCCCCACTCACTGGAAAATTTTCTAAAACTATCAAGAAATGTGGATGCCAGGGAGGTATTAAGTGACCAATGGGCACTGTGGAAGAGAACTATGGGAAGGAAAAAATAATGAAGATAAGCAGATGCTGGCCAAGGATTTATTTAGTTTAAGTGGTACTGTGCCTAACTTGGAAGCACAAGGGCTCAAGTTCAATCCCTGGTACCGCAAAGAACAACAAAACAACGATAACAACAACAACCCCCAAAACCCCAAGAATACAGTGGTACTAAGTGCCCAGGTATTCTTGAGAGTCAGATTCCCGAGGAGACCTGGAACAGAGGGGGACTATTTCCAGAGTAGTAGATAGAACAGAAAACTGAAGGTTCAGTGTAGATTGCAAGTTCTGGCAGAAATAAGGCCCTATCACCACTGCTAGGCCTAAAGGGGCAGGTCAGGGAGCAGGATCTGAAACTGAAAAGGAGGGAGGGGGAGGGGGAGGGGAAGGAAGGGGAAGAGAGGGGAAAGGGAAAGGGAGGGGGAGGGGGAGGGTTAGTTTTGTGAGGACAGTCTATTGGCCATGACTGTGAAATTCATGAGGGAAGCTGTCGGTTCATGGTAATACTGTAGAGACAGAGGTAGAAAATAAGTACCCTGACTCGCCTGCATCCTGACGTCTTTCTTCAGTATTTTGTTTTGTGTATTCTGTCTTTCTTCAGTATTTTCCATGCCCAGGTGGAAGCTGGAGGACATTGATAGAGTTCACAGGTGCTTTGAGGGGCACGAAGCAAGGGAAAGAAGAAGAGCAGATGAGGGGTGGAATGTAGAGTAAATTGAATATCCTGAGAATGGATTCCCAGATGATAAATTTCAAGTGCTTTTTAGGGAGGGTTGGGGCTGGACTGTAAGGATAGAATAGAATCCCAAGAGATTTTCAAGAGGAAGGCATGTTATGGCTTAGATCTAAAATGACCATCAAAAGTCAAGTGTTCAGAAGTGGGGCTTTTGGAAAATGTACTGTGGAGAAGCTATACTTGTCAATGGATTGATTAACTGATTCATTCATAGCTAACTGTGCTGGGGGGGGGGCTGGCTGAAGGCTTCACTAGGGGTGACCTGCTCTTGTTTCTGATCCCTCCCTTTTTTCCCTCTGTTTCTTGATTAAACAGCTGTGTTTTATCTTGCCCTTCCACCATGTTGTTTCTGCCTTGGAGCCAACCAAACATTGATTGAAGCCTCTGAAACCAGGAGCCAAAATAATTCTTTCCTCTTTAAGTTGTGTGCGTCAGGTACTTTGTCCCAGTGACAGGAAACTAACTAATTCAAGCCATTTGGCTAACAGTGGTGCAGCGTCAAAGACTGAAGGATGTACTGAGAAATGGTGAGCTTTGAATGTTGTGGCCTTAGGTCCTTCTGGTCCCCTGGTCCCCATTTGGGGCATCCATAACTTCCCTAGGTTATGATTAAGGGTTGCTGTCAGATGTGATTTTTTTCACCAGTTAGGATTTGATTCTTGAGGGGCTTTGGGTAAGTGCTTTTGCAGCTTAGTTATAGCCACAGTCTGGAAGATGGGGTTGGATGTTGATACTTCTAAGTCAGCAGCCAGTGTGGAGTCAAGCCTCCTACTTAAGGTCTGGTTGTTAGAGGACCCTGTTTGTTTGGGTTTGTGCAGCCAGCAGCATGTTGCTATGGCTGAACTGCAGGCAACAGATCTTATGATCTGGAAGAGCAAATTGTGTATATAACAGGACAGCATTTATTAAAGCAAGATAAACTCAACAGCAAAGGATCTGGCTGGGACCATAAATTCCTCTGACCCCAGCATCTGAGCTATTGCATTCCATTTGAATGAAGCTATTAGCCCAAGCATTTTCGTGGAGTAAGTCAATTTGTTGAAAATCTCTGAGAGGATAAACTGGGACTTGCCCCCCTCCCCTTGTCTAAGAGACAAGTGCCCTGCACTGGGTGGTTCTGACTCACTGCACTATTCAGTGTGAACAGACCTGCTAGGCTTGGCAATGAGTGCCCATCACTCCAAGAGTTTCGGCTAAGGCTACGACTCGGAGCTCTCTTCCTTTTAGGGGATTTGAAGAAGGCAAGAAGGAAATATTCGGAACAGACCTGCTTTCCAGTTCTAAGAATTCAAGACTGTAGGAACCTGATGAAAGATCTAATTGAAACTCCCTCTTGTCTCCAATTGTAACCTGCTCTCTCTCTCTCTCTCTCTCTCTCTCTCTCTCTCTCTCTCTCTCTCTCTCTCTCTCTCTCATCATGGAATCCCACAGGCTAGGGATGGAGAGATCACTTTATCAGGGGCTAGGGAGAGAACAGGAATACTAGAGCCACAGGGTGGGTTGACATATCAGTTCTATCGTTATTTGATACATAGTAACGGCCAAGTGTATGAACCCTAGTTGTTAAAGCCTTATGTGGTCATAGGAGGATTTTTTGTCAGAGGTAGCTGGATCTAGAGAA
This sequence comes from Thryonomys swinderianus, assembly GCA_004025085.1. Lineage (NCBI taxonomy): Eukaryota > Metazoa > Chordata > Mammalia > Rodentia > Thryonomyidae > Thryonomys > Thryonomys swinderianus. The sequence goes on along the minus strand of PVIC010054501.1, from coordinate 7,709 downwards.
GGGATTAAGTGTGTGATATTGGCATTAAGGGTATGTGATTACTAAATTAGTCCACTGATTGGTTTGGCATATTTTTGGCTGTGGAAAATAGTAAGGCCCTTTTTGAGCATAAGTGCTACTGACCCTCTAATGGATTGTACCCTGGATAGAATGAATATAAGGGGCAAAAAGAGGGCTGCTGCTGGCTGCTTGGTCCTTCACTGCTTTTTTGCCTTCTGTCTGCCATGAATTTTTTTTCCTCTGCCATGCCAACCTGCCTTGGAGCAAGCTGATGATGAACTGAAACCTCTACAAACTTAGAGCTACAATAAATGTTTTGTCCTCTAACTTTGGGTGTTGAGTGTTTTGTCTCAACAGTGAGAAAAAGTAACTAAGACACTAGTCTGTCTCTTACAAAAAATGATAGTACAGAAAGCTAACAGTAGCATTTTATACATGTCATGCATTGTGCCAAGGCTTTGTATGGATGATGTAATTTATTCTTCACAGAAATGCTATGATGTAAGAAGTATGAGTTTTCTCATTTTGCAGAAGAGGAAACTGAGGTAGGAGAGGTTAGAGGTCTTGAGAATGGTGGAACTTAGGGATTTGTCTCTGGGATCTTAAATTTGCATAATAATGATCCCCACCTCTTCTACATTATAGAATTTTTAGTTCACACTAAACAGCTTTTGTACCATAAGCTATTAGATGTGGAGAGTGGAAAGGTTGAGGAAGAAGCTGAATATTACATTGTTAGTTTTCCCATTTTTGTTCAACTTTCCTCAAAAAAGCATATTCTTCCCTCTCAGCCTTTGCTTCTCTTTTCTTCCTCCCCCCTCATTTCTCCTTACCTCTCCTTTCTAACATCTCTCCCTTTGTTCAAATACATTGGCTTCAGTGGAATTCAGTGGAAAAGCAAAATAACAGTCAAACTCAAAAGTACTTGTGCTTTTATTAAAAAAAATACAGTCAGATACTGTCCAGATGTGTTTGGGGAAAGGAACAATTCTTTAAAAACCTTAGTTTTCATCATCACCATTATCATCATTATTATATTAATAATATTAATCATCTTCTTGAAAGGGAAACAGTATTTCTGATTTCAGCTGTATGAAATGTAAAAAAAAAAAACAAAATGGGGTCAAATTCCAATGACACACATTTTAACATTGCTAACAAAAATAATGACAATTAATTATATAGCTTTGTTTAAAATACAGCTGGTTCTAAGACAAACTACCACTGTACAGTCTTCCCTTCTTCCATCCCTAGAGCCACCCAAGAGAAGTAAAAACTATTGTGTTGTTGTCACTGGAAGGATTTTGCTGAGTCAAACAAAAAAGAAGCCTGTTGCAGCCTGCTGTCTTTGGTGTGAAGGAAGTGACTGCAGAGTGGGTGACGCAGTGGACCCATGCCTTGGGGTCAGTCTTGACTCTTGCCCAATGCCCAGGTTGCCAGATGGTTGGACTGGGTAGACTGATGCTTTGGTAAAATCCTTTCCTTTCTTGGGGCACTCTTGTTCTCTCAGCTAGTTGTCCCTAGAGTTTATGCCCGTTTGCGTCTGCTTTCTAGATTTCTGAAGTTGCTGGGTCTTAGCTTCATCTCTGCAAACTGGATTGAGTATTCGTGGCCCTTCCAGTGGAACCAGTTCACTCCCTGTAAGAAAGTAAAGACCCTCGAGTCAGTTTTCATTAAGCAAGGTACACACTGATCCTCACTAGTTTTTCAAACAAAAAGCTTTATTTCTATCTGCCTGTATGGTATAACACAGCAGTTCCCTCTTATCTCTGTCAGTTGGTCTGTGCTGTGAAACTTTCAAAGAGGCTGGCTGAATCTATTTCATTGTTTTAACACGGGTCAGAAATCACCTGAATTTGCACTGAGCTCTGGGCCGCCATTTTGAAACAAAATGGTGGAAGATGAGTTTGGTTTTTTTAGGACTAGTTTCTGCAGAAGTTTTGTTGATGACTGGAGGTTACTGAGGTGAGTAGCTAAGGTCAGGGTATGTGCATGTATACATGCATGTGAGCGCATACATGTATGTATGCTTATAATGTACAAGATCTCTAGAAAGCATTCTAAAAATGTATTTGTATGGAATAGCAAAAAAACCAGAGGTGGAACACAAGTTTTGTGATGTGACAGACAAGGGTGAATATTAGTGCCTTAATTTGAGATATATGATCTTAGACAAGGTATCAAACTTTTTTGGGCTTCAGTTTCACTATCGTTTTCTCTTTCTTAATACATAATAATGTCAACCTTAAAAGATGCTATGAAGATTGAAAGAGTAGAGTTGCTATTATAGTCCTGGGTACTTTGTAGGGGGCTCAGCAAATATTATATTCATTGTCGTTAATATATTAAGTATATATTTATTACATATATTAATATATATTAACTTTAAAAATATATATTTGTTAAATATATTATTATATTCTAACATGTATATATACATGTTAGCCAAAGCTTTTTTTTACAAGGAAAGACTACAGGCTTCCTGGTTCCATAAATAGCTCTTTAGTGGGTCCACAGATGGCGTAGTCTGCCCAGCAAGGCATGTGATCCTCATCCAGCGTGGGGGAAGTTGAGGGTGGGAAGCTAGCTTTCAGCACGGCTCCTGCCCCGCCCCCAGCGGTGACTCCTGTGCTTTGTAGGGCTGTGGAAAACATGTCCTTTGGGCAAGTTAATGGACAGTGAAATGGGGGAAAAGTGGAGACAGCATGATTTGGTTCTTTTGGCATTCACTGGTCTGTGAGTCTGCCACAGAGGTGGGACTTAGGAAGAGCTGGCTGGTTTTATGAGCCAGTGTGGTTGTAATTACTCAGCTACAGGGAGGCAGCGCAGCCCACCTGCTTGTCCCCATGCTGCCTTCCTCAGCCCTTGGTTTTTCCTCTCATAATTGTCCAGGTTTGGAAGCAAAGCCTCCTTATACTTGGGTGAAGACTGAAGTCAGAGAATGTAAAGATACTACAGAGGCCCACAGCAGCCAGAGCAGAGCCAGGGCTGGGTCTGAACTTGTCAGCTCTCTGCGGACTTTTATGTTATCTTTCTCTTCTTTTAAATTTGGAGGGAAGGGTGGAAAAAGAGGTTTCATTTTTGACATGGAGATTTTGTTTTGTTTGATTTGGTTTCAGAGAAATCTGCATTACACTGGTGGGAGGGGACCAAATAATGCTCAGGGTGGAAATGTTACTGAGGCAGTGGAATAAAGATGGAAAGAACCTAGGAGGCAGGTTCTTAGGTCTCCTCCAAAGGGTCGCTTGGTAACACAGCATGGAAAGTCAGGTCCTGATTCCCTCACAGGGTAAGGGTGACATGCACAGAAGAATGGGAAGGAAAGACCCCTTCGAAGAGCTTTTGTATGGTGAGATGTACATTTAAGGTCACAGGGGTCATTCGCTAGTAGTTAATCTAGGTATAATCAGAGATATCAGAGTTGCTGACCCTGGAGTATTGCAGTTTTCAACTGCACCGCATGGCAGGAATCCCACCAAGGAAACAATCTCCCCAAGCCAACAACCACAGAAACACAATAAGCAAGAAGCTGACATGCTGTGCTGCTCCTGGTTCATCAAATTCAAATCCCCAGGGCTGGGCTTGTGATGGGGGCCATTGCTATTTCACAAAGATCCTGGGATGCCAGTGAGCAGCTCCGGGGAGAATCTTCGAGGTCCAGGTGGCAGGAGAGAACACCTGTCCCTCCCTTGCAGGATGAGGATGGGCTTCTGAGCAGGGCCAGGGAGTGAACTGGTTATGACTCATGTGCTGGCCCCCTTGGCCATTCTCATTTCCCAGGCAGTGCTCGGTGTAAGGGAGAGTATTGTATTTGTTTGGCTCACCCCTTTCTAAAGGGGATCTCAAGAACCTAGTTCTGTAGGGAGTGGGGAAGTTTATCTCCGACCAACTTCTTTCCATGATGAGAGTCACCTTTCTCTCATCCTTGGTGCCATCATTAAGTGATGGAACTTAAGGTGCATAACTTCATTCGAAGCTATTACTAGGCTCTGCGGCTCTCAGCTCTGCTTCATCTTAGTGATCATCACAGTCCTACTCACTCACCTGACTGTGATTGTTGTCCCCATATCTCCCCATCAGGTTGACACGGTGACAGTTCTTATACCAGAAAGCTCCTTTGTAGGACAGGGCGCAGTTGGTGATGGCTGAGTCTGTGTCCTTGTCATAGGTGGAGAAAGATCTGCCATTGTGGTAGGCCATGGAGTCTCCTGAGAGAAAGAGGAAAGGGAAAAATAAGGACCTGAAATCTCACCTAGAGCTTCCTTCTGAGTCGTTAAGGGCAGAAGCAGAGGTAAGAGCTGTATGGTCGTGGAGTAAGCTGGCTTTGAACTCTGGACTCAGAGTCAGGATTGGAAGTGGGAGGGACAGGACACAAGTGCACCCTCGCGGCTCGTTTCTGACAGCAGTAGCATAATGCATAGGACAGATGCTGAAGCTGACTGTGGAACGTCCAGCGTTGAGTTCCACCTCACTCTCTAGCTGTGACCTTGTATGAATCAAGCCTCTTGCTGACCCTCTGTGCTCTCATCCAGGAAAGGGACCCAGTCCTACCTCACAGTGTTGTGTGACAACAGATACACAGGTAGAGAGGTACATGGATACTTAGGATTTCTGTGTTTATTATTTTTCTGCATCCTCTTTACAAAGAAGAGCTCCTAAAGTAAGATGAGGAATTTACACGTACAGTGATGTGTGCCTCTCCCACAGATAGTACAAGTGTCTGTAACCATACTTCCTGTTAAACCCCTAAGATATTGGATGTTGTCAGACTGTGGTATATAGTTATTTTTCAAAATGTTTATCTGATTAGTGTTCTCTGACTTTTTGAACAAAACACCCATTTTCATATAATTTTATTGGAGAGTGTAGTTTGCAATTTAATATAGTGAACTGTGGAGGCATATTGGTGGGCATTTCTTTTTGCTGTGGACAAAAATTTCAAGATGCCTGAACATTGTGTGCTGACATTTGGAGCAAGGGATCAGGGATTCACATGGCTTGTTAACTGATGATGGTGTCAAGATTGTGAAGATGAGGGTGGGTACGGATGTGATAGGATGCATTCCTCTAAGGGGCAGGCTGCTCCCACAGCATGGGAAAACATGCCCAACGAAAGTTACCATAATGTAATGTAGAGAAATATAGTGCATTTTCTCATTGGAAATGAAAGAAGTACAAAGGCCACATTCTCACTGTTGGGTGGATTTTTTTCCCCCTCCATGTAACAATATCCTTCTTGCCTGAAGCAATCACAATGAAAGAGGTATTTATTGTCAGGCAGTAAGATGGCAGAATTCTTTAGGCATGCAAGAGCTAAAACAAGTTTCACCCCTGGGCTATCCTTCATTACCACCAAACTACTGTCTTGGGATATGGGTAAAAATGAGAATTAACTCATGTCATATACTGGTATAAATTACCCAATGCTGTGTGTGATTGTGAGCTCTGTATAAAATGTACCAATAAAGAATTCAATTAAAAAAAAAAGCTTAGTGCCTCCTTAGATGGAAGGAAGTCGGGCTTTTGTGCATTCCTTTTTCTGCATACTTTCTCCTCTCTGGATGTTGTCTTTCAGAACTCAGAGAGATTGGAGATGTGGCATAGCGTCCACCTGTCTTCATAAGGATGAAAGAAAGCCACCAAAGCAGGCATGCCTTGCAGGTGATGGTCTGCTCCCTCAGCCCAGTTGATCCCTCCTTTAAACCAAGAAAACAACTGGCCACATCTGTCTCCACCCACTCACCTCTCCTATCTGCTGGTTTTCCTTGGGCAACTCACTGAGTTCTTTTGAGCCTGTTTCCTGGCTTTTTAAAATTGATTTTATTGGTGTATTTTATACACACATCATGATCACATTCGACATTCAGAATTTGTACCTGTATATGACACATGTTAATTCTTGTTTTTCTCCATTTCCCTGCCCTCCCTACAACCCTCACTCCTATATACATGAGCTGTTTCCTTTTTTTTTACTATCAAGCTTTTTCTTTCCCTTCTTTATTTTCCCTACTCACACTTTCCCTTTTCCTTTTGCACATTTTCTTCCTGTTTCACATTACCTATCACACATTTTGCACCTTCATTCATTTGGACCTTCAGTTTTTCACACTGAAGACAAGATATAGTATTTATACACCTGTGTCTTATTTATTTCACTGATGAGTATGCCCTTAAGGTACATCCATTTGTGTATAAGTGACTCAAATTTATCATTCTTTACAACTGAGTAATCATCTATTTTATTAAAAAAATCCACATCTTCTTTATCTAGTCTCCAGTTGATGGGCCTTTGGGCTCTTTCCAAGATTTAGCTGCTACAATCTGAGGTGCTTTAAACATGGGTGTCCATATGTCACTGTGGTATGATACATTTAATTCTTTCATGTATTTACTTAGCAAGGGAATAACAGGCTCAAATGGGACCTTGAGTCCTAGTTTTTTAAGGAGTCTCCATACTGATCTCATAGTGGTTGAACCAGTCTACATATCTAGAGTATATAAAGAACTTAAAAAAATCAGTCCCCCCCCAAATTTAAAGACCAGATCCAAAAATGGGCATCTGGAATAGACATTTTCAGATGAAGTAATGAAGAGAGCTATGAAACATATGAAAAAATGTTCAACATTGCTGGCCATTCAAGAGATGTAGATGAAAACAACACAGAGATTCCATCTCACTCCAAAAAGAATGGCTGTTATCATGAGAACAATAAATGTTGGTGGAGCTGTGGGGAGAAAGAAACCCTTCCCTTCTGTTAGTGGAAATGTAGACCATTTCTTGGTTTTTATAACCACATCTTCCTGAAAGGTTTTTGTGAGGACTCAATGGGGATAATGCAAGTGATATGTTTACAAATGACAATGCTACCCAGCAGACCTGAGTACATACTCTTTCCTTACTTGTCTTCTAATGTAAACTACCAAGGCCATGTCAAGTCCAGGTTTTCAAAACTAGAACTAGGATTATATTCCACATGAGGAGTAAAACCTCCACTTGAGAGGCAGTACAGAGAGCTTCTAGTCATGTGGGTGTGCAGTTTGCAGCTGGATGGCTATGTAGAAGGGATATCTTAGAAGACATGATGGCATTTCGGTGATGGAGTACATTGTTACTCAAACTGCAGACCACAGACCAGTAACAGCAATCACCAGGGAGCTTATAAGAAAGTTATTCCTAGTCCCACCTAGACTTCCTGTGTCAGTGTCTGTATTTCAGCAGCATCCCCAAGGGGTCTTATATGCACAGTAACAAAGCACTGGGTTAGATGAGGATTAAGAATTTAGAGCAACCATTTTTCTATCAATTTACAGCTAATAGACAAAAACAGATGAGAAAGACATCTGTGGAATGATCAAAACTACAATGAATGCTTCAATTAAAAATTATTACAATGAAAGACACATTGCAACTAAGCCCCCTCAAAATACTACACAGTCCCTTGGAACATATGTATTCCATCCTTCTTGGCAATGTGTCTTGTACTATAATAAGTTTAAAATCATTTTCAACATTCACTGTATTTTTTTCCATCATCCCTTCTGTCTTCTGAATGTAGAACTGTAAATCAGTCCTTATTGCCCGGTGCTCAGCCTACTCCATGTTTGAAGGATTTTCCCAACTATTTCAGCTACAGTTCTTCTGGATTAGTATCTTGCCTGGTACATATTCGAGTATTGGTTGATTCAGTAAATGGAGGACAGTAGGAAGG
>PVIC010054499.1:0-11535 GCA_004025085.1 Thryonomys swinderianus | reverse complement strand
GTCTCCACGCCCAGCATTCTATGTGGTTACTGAGGATCGAACTCAGGTCCTTGCGCTTGCGAGGCAGGTGCCGGAACCACTGAGCTAACCCTCCGGCCCCTGCTCTTTCTTATACTTAAATTTTGTGTGTTTACTTATTGAGTGAGCGAATGGAGGAAGATATTAACATATTACAAAATTCACAAAACACAAAACAATTTCTAGCGCCTTGCCCTTTAGGAAAGTTTATTACCGCTGTCTTGGGTACCTTTCCAGAACATTCAGCTACAAACATACACAAGTACAATATATTATACACCTTCCTTTATAATAGCTATACACAGAGTTTATTTTACATATTGTTCTGCTTTTTTAAAAAGGATATACCTTGAAAACCATTCCCTATCTCTACATATATTGCCTTTTTTCCATGCCTCCATAATATTCCGCTATACAGACGTAACACAATTTATTTATTTCCCTTTGGTGGGTGTATACATGCTACTTCCAATCCAGAAGCACTTGCCACAGAAATTCGTTCAGCTCCTTCTTCTATGTGCGGGAGTATTTCTGTGGATTTGTTAAGTCAAAGGTTCTGCTCTGATCTAACTGTGATAGACTGTGTTGTTTATTAGTTTTTTGTTTTGTTCTGTTTTCTTTTTTTGAGACAGGGTCTCGCTGTGTAGTTCAGGCTGGCCCTGAGCTCACTATGTAGCCCAGGCAAACCTCGAACTCAGCAATCCTCCTGCCTCTGCCTCCCGAGTGCTGGATGACAAACATGAGCCCCCAACCCGGGACTGTTCCATGTGGTTACCGGGATCACACCAGGGACCTCGCGCTTGTGAGGCAGGAACCAGAACCACTGAGCTAAATCTCCGGCCCTGCAAAATTTTTTAATATTATTGAAGTATCAATTTTTCTTGCATGGCTTTTGAATTTTGCAGCATACTCAGAAAGGTATTCCTCATTTTTATACTTCCTTCTAATGTTTCTTTGATTCCATTCTCACACATCTAAACCTTTGTTCCATTTGGAATTTATTTTAGAATAAAGTATGAAACAGGGATCCAGCTTTATTTTTTTTTCCAAATGACTACCTAATTTTCCCGATGGCATTTATTGAATAATTCACCTTTGCCCCACTTGTGTGAAGTTTCATCTCCAAATAAAATTTCTGGGCTGGAGATTTATTTCAGTGGTTCTAGCACCTGCCTAGCAAGTGCAAGGTCCTGAGTTCAATCCCTGGTAACCACATACAACAGTGCAGGGCGTGGTGGCTCACACCTGTAATCCCAGCACTTGGGAGGCAGAAGCAGGAGGATTGCTGTGAGTTCAAGGTCAATCTGGGCTGCATAGTGAGTTCAGGGCCAGCCTGAACTACAAAGCGAGACCCTGTAGTCAAAAAAAACTAAAACTAAATAAATAAATTCCTATTCGTATTTCTAACTGTGCTCTTTCTTGTATATATTTATTCTGAACATTCTATTTTGTGTATAAGGAAAATCAACCATGATGTATCAAAGAATGAAAAAACAAAAAAAAAGGACTTTCTAAACCTCTTTCCAGTTTCAGGAGTGATCATGAATGACCACATGTCCAGAGCCACCCAGGTTGAATACCAATAACCCCTGAATGGCTAGTTCGAAGATGTGGTCCCATGTACAGTATGTGAAGGAAAAATGTTATCACGCTAGTTAAGATAATGAGGAGTATGGGGTTGGGAGTTGAATAGATCTGAATTTCTGTTCCAGTTCCACACTTAGCCGTGTGACTTTGGGTGAGTTATCTGCCTCATCTGATTTTCGATTTCTTCATTCCTAAGACAGCGGTTAATAATAGGTTTCACTGAGGGTATTGAGAAGCCCCTGAGGGAGGTACCAAGCGGCTCTGCAGCTGCCTAGCAAGTGCACGGTCCTGAGGTTGATCCCTGGTACTGGGAGAGACAGTCAGAGACAGAAGCCAATGAATGCAAAGTGCTGATAGTAACATCTAGACGTAGCAAACTGTTATCGTTGTTGTCATTGCTATTATGATTTAATCCTAGGACAACTAGCTCATCCATAGTTGCCTGAACTTTCCCCATTTTGTCACTGACAGTCCAAAGTTCTAGGAAATCCCTCTGTTCTGAGCAAGTCAGGGGACCGGGTCACCCTAAAATTTATCATCATGTGCAAAGAGGAAGAGACTGGCTTTTGTCTACCAAGGTTGTACTACGCTGTTTCTACACTGATTGAACCCCCTTCTACAGAAATACCACAAACGCGTGTTTTCCCATAAACATGAAGTCCACGCTGTTATCTCACGCCGATCCAGTGCCCCTCCTGGGGGCTGGTAGACATTCTTTGACCATCAGAGCCTAATCTAGGATTTCCTCTGGTTTCCACCTGAGCCAAGATCAAAGAGCCCTGTCCCCAAGAAGGGGAGGTGCTGGGGAGGAATCTGGGGGTGGGGTCAAAACAGGACTGACAAAAGTGGAAGGCAGAGTAACCCCAAGATACTAGGGGAAACCACAGAGCGGTCTCCCCAGGCCTGACTCGCTGAAGCAGCCACCCTCTCTCATTAATCTTTCTTACTCAGGTACCGCGACACGCTTGTAGAGGACGCGTTACCTGGGAGGCCGTGCACAGTGAATCTCTCAGATTCCCTCACGGAAGCTGTGCTGCTTCTGCGCAGGTGTGACGCAGGCTCTGAATCTCCAAGGACAAAGGGACCAGACTCTGGCTAGTTAGCAGGGAGGAGAGAGACGATTCTGCTGAGTGAGACTTAAGTTAACTGAGCAACGGACAGAGGCCTGTGCTGAAAATCAGAAAACAAAATTCTCATCCTATCCCTGTCATGGACTACATCTCTGATCCTGCTCTGCCACTTCTCCCAGGGCCTCCCTGCACAAATCTAGGGGTCGTGTCACTCACAGAGACCCACGAATACGTCGCCTTACAGCAGCCAGGACAGGATCCCCATATCCTCTGAGGCCCTCCATTTCTTCCTCTGTGAGATGAACGACTGAACTCGGGGATGGTCTATCATCCAGTCAACACCCTACGGTACAGAAGTCACTGAGCTGCTGGGGCCGGAGGGTTAGCTGAGTGGTTCCGGCTCCTGCCTCGCAAGCGCAAGGACCTGAGTTTGATCCCGGTGACCACATATAATGCTGGGCGTGGAGACACGCCCACCAACAACCAACACCGAATACCACAATGCCGGACGTGGTGGCTCACGCCTGTCATCCCAGCACTCGGGAGGCAGAGACAGGAGGATTGCTGAGTTCGCGGCGGCTTGCCTGGGCACCATAGTGAGCTCAGGGCCAGCCTGAACTACAACATGAGACCCTGTCTTAAAAAGCAAAAAAAAAAAAAAAAAAAAAAAAAAGAAGTCACTGAGCTGGGGGAAACTGTTTACAAACTGCTAAACTGTCCTCCTGTTATGATCTGGAACTAAAACGTCCCCCCACAGCCTCATATGTTCAGAGACGCGGCTTCGGAAGTTCATTAGATTGTGTGGGCTCTGACTTAATCAGGGAATGAAGCCACTGCTGGATCCCTAATTTGATGGCATTATTGGGAGGTCCCGGAACACAGGAGCCTGTGGAAAGGGCGTGACCCTGGAGGCGTGACCTTGGAGTCTACATCTTGTCCCAGCCCTACTTCTGTGGTCCGTGGGAAGGCTCTCTGTCTGTCTGTCTGTCTGTCTGTCTGTCAGTCTCTCTCTCTCCCTCTCTGTCCTTCTTTCTGTCTCTCTCTCCCTCTCACTTTTCCTCCCTTTTCTTCCTGGTTGCCAGTAAGGTGAGCCGTTTTCTCTACCTTCCTCTTCAGCCATATTTCTGCCCTGCCACGGACCCAAAAGCAATGAAGACTGAAGCCTCTGAAATCATGAACCAAAAAAAGGTTTCCTTCTTTCGTTTCCTTTTCTTGGGGAGAGGAGCGCTGGGGATTGAACCCACCAACTTTCAACTGGTGGATTTTGCCTAGTCTTTTTGTTTATTTATTTTTATTTTGAAACAAGATCTTGCTAAGTCTCCAAGTTGTCTAGGCTGGTCTTAAACTCCTGATCCTCTCGCCTCAGACTCCTCAAGTGCTGAGTTTACAGGCATGTCCCATCTGATGTGGCTTTGATTTCTTTAGGGTATTTTCTCACAGAAATGGAAAGCTGACCAATACACTTAATTTATTCAGAACTGAGATTTTTGCCTCTGACTGAAAATTTCCTGGGACTGAGGAAGTTGCAGAAGACAGCATTTTTAGTTTTAAAATCAAGACAGTGTCAGGCAAATTAAAGCAACTTCATCACTGTTTTGTATAATTGAAGTTAATTATATGTGGCTATTAAAAATAAAATGAGTATTTCTTTAATTTCCTTTGATTTTATTTGGCTTTAGTCACAATATTTTATTATTATTAATATTATTATCTCTTTGTGGTACTGGGAATGGAAACTAGAGCCTTGGGCATGCTAAACATGCTATACCACGTCAATTTTAAATATTTTAATTGTTCACACACTATTAAAGGAGAGCATGAGATTTTCATGTTTAAATAAAGACCGCACATGTTTACTACATTTAAGGAATCCTGCGTTATCATGGAAATAATAATAATTAAGTCATAGCATCATGGGACGCACGTTGGGTTAGGAATTTAGAGCTCAGACTCCACATCCTGACTGAGGTAACAGTATTTTGTATATGAACATCACTTCTGAGCGGCATCAGGTGCCGCACAAGTGCAATGCGCTTATAATTACTGGTGGAAGGAAAAGAGAGTTCAGTACGAGATCATCTCTGAAACTGGGCCAAGAACCAGAGTCTGGTGGGTGCTGGTGACTTTGTAAAAGAATCCAGCGCCGATGCTTGTGAGAAGGAAGGAGGCTGATCCCCTGGCTTTGCAGAGTCCTGGAAAATGCCTTCAGTGATGAAAAACATCTATTTGGACTAGGCAGCCTCCAGTAAGTAGGTGGATTATCCAGCTTCCTTCACTGAGAACTGACTAGACTTGTTGGACAACTTCATAACTATCAGGAAGGAGGAAAGAGGGGAACACAGGTTAAATCTAGTGGAGTGTGAGACATGTCGAGTGGGAAGGTGGCAGAGAGCGAGCAGAGAGAGGAAGGGATTTGGGGGAAGGGAGATGGCTGGAAATGGGGGAAAGCCCAAGTTCATGCTGATGACCCCGTAGTCGTGACAGCTGAAAAACAAGCTGGTGGTTTGGTAGAAGTCATCGTGGAGGAGGAAGAAAAAAGAAAAGATGTTTGCTAATCATTCTCTGCCTTCCCCTGTCCCAGGCCACTTGGCGTAGAAATTCTCCTGAGCCGAGTTCTAGCGAATTAGAATTCCACAGAATTCAGGTCTATGAACTAGAATTGACAGATAAAGCGGCGTCGCCACTGACTTCAAATGAAATGTAGTGTTTCCTTCAGTTACCAGGGAACTTCATGGACCACAGTGGTATTAGTGAACAGGAGACTTTTCACCAGTAGAAATGACACATTAAGATCACATCATTGCGTGCTATCGTGAAGTATTTATGTACGTCACTCTTTTGAGATCAGGACAGAAACTAGAACTGCTGATGTCTCACTACTGCCCAAACAAGTACGTATAAATTACTACCATGTTTTGTTTTTATTTTGAGAATTGTATTTCAATGTCATTGGTTTATTTTTTAATCCTACATCTCTATTTTATGCATGTGAAATTATTGAGAAGGGAACTTGTGAACTATGTAGGGGATGCTACATATTGTATTTTACATATTCTCATAATGGACCCAGAGGCTCCACTAGACTGCTAAGGGACCTCTGTCCCTGTAGCTCTGATCTCGAAACCAGTGGACTTGACCTGTACTCTGTACTTGACCCTGACTCTGGCACCCTCTCCTTTACGCAAGCCATCAAGGGAACTCCACAGAGACATGGACACGTTTCAGATGCAGTGTTTCGGCACAGTTAGAACTAGGTGTAGAAAGTATCTGTTCGGGGGGAGTGGGTAGGGATATGGGTAAAAATGAGAATTAACTTGTGGCATATACTGGTACAAATTTCCCAATGTTATATGTGATTTTGAGATGTATATAAATTGTACCAATAAAGAATTCAATAAAAAAAAAAAAAGAAAGTATCTGTTCTAGCACAGGCGGTGGTGCTTGCCTATCACGCCAGCAATTGGGAGACTGAGCAGCACAATCAGGAGTTTGGACCAGCCTGGACTATGCAGCAAAACTGTCTCAAAACAAAACAAAAACCAAACCAAACAATCTGTGTTAGTTTTTCATGTAGACCAGACCTGGAAAATATTTAGTAAAAACAAAACTAGATTTCTCCAGTGTTGTTTTCCATACTAGTTTTAAAAACTATTTATGTTTTCTTTTTTTTCTTTAGGATTGATGTATTACAAAAGATAGTTGAGCCAGGTGTGGTGGCTCACGCCTGTAATCCCAGCACTCGGGAGACAGAGCAAGAAAGTAACACAGGGAAGTCTGGAGAGGCACTCTGAAGCAGGTAACTGCTTTCAACTGGGAAAAGAATGAGTCCAAGACCACTTCTTAAGGAGAGGACACGTCTGCGGAGCCCAAGACAAGGAGCCAAGCCACGGAAGATGCGAGGCTGACGCGTCCCGGACAGAGGTAAGAGCAAGTAAAACTGCTTTGATTTAGCAAATTAAAATATAAAATGCTCACTTATATTTACATTTCAGCTCAACTGCAGGTCATTTTCAGTATAAGTGTTTTCCAAGTAGCGCATGGCGTATACTTGTACTCTCAAAAAGTGATGGCTTAGCTGGCATTTGAATTTCACTCCATGATCTGTATTTTATTGGGACGGAGTGTGGAGGGTAGCAGAGACGGGAGGGGCCAAATCTGGGCTACCCAAAAGCAAATTTTAGGAAACAAAACGGTCGCCCAAGGCTTTGACTGAGCGCCGCTGTTTCCTCCCTTGAGTGAAGTCATCGGCTTTACCTTTCTGGGAAGGACTTCTCGGAAGATGAACAATGTCTGGGCCGCTGTGCTGGGTGGTGCTCGGGAGACCTCAGACCACTGGTTGACCTGCCTGAACATAGCGTGCGGTATACATTGTTTGGTCTGAGCTCTTAAGTGCTCTTTCCCTGTTTGTTTGTTTAATTGCTGCGCTTTTGTATGTGATCCCCTATAAATCTCCCTTTGCTTAAGGACTCTGTTTGACAACTTCATTTCCCCCTCGAGGGGAGACATTTCCCCTGCTCAGAATCAAAAAGACTAATCACCCGAAAGAGTACTGGGGGCACCTTCAGACCCCCGCCTGACCGCAGAGCGCAGCGTCCTGGTTGTATTAATAGAGGCGCCTGATGAGAACGCATCTGCGCAGAGGCCGTGCTGTCCTCAGAGCCGCACTGGATTCTTCTCAGAAAATAAACTCCTGACCTCTTTTAACAAGGACATTGTGGCAACTCGTGTAGAAGAGACCTTAAGTACTACTGGGATCCAACACCTTGATTTGCCTGTGAGCAAATGGAGGCCCCGCGAGGATCATGAGTTACCTAAGACACAAAGGGGGGCTGGTGCTGGGACCCCGGCTCGGGACTCCCCCCTCCCTGCGCGGGCATGGTAAGGAGGAGCTCAGAGATGAGGAGGCTGAGGAAATAGCAGCAAAGCTTCCACGTGACCCTCCCCAGATGCTGGAACACAGGGATAATCTCCATTTTTGCCAGTGGGCAGCCCGGAGCTCAGACTTGTCCGAGGTCACACAGTGTTTTGGTGAAGGGTAAAAAGTCAAACCCAGGGCCGGAGGGTTAGCTCAGTGGTTCCACCGCCCGCCTCGCAAGCGCAAGGACCTGAGTTCGATCCCCGGTAACCACATACAATGCTGGGCGTGGAGACACGCCCACCAACAATCAACACCGCATACCACAGTGCCAGGCATGGTGGCTTAAGCTTGTCATCCCAGCACTCGGGAGGCAGAGACAGGAGCATTGCTGAGTTCGCAGCGGCTTGCCTGGGCTCCATAGTGAGCTCAGGGCCAGCCTGCACTACAAAGCGAGACCCTGTCTCAAAAAGCAAAAAAAGTCAAACCCAGATTTGGGGATCTGGCTCCTGGGCCTAGTACTGTTTCTGCCCAAACCTGGAAAAGATGGATGAGGAGAGGTTGCGGCTGGCACTGGTGTGTTCCGGGTCAGGGGCAGGGAGACGGTCGGGAGGGGGGGCCTGCGGCGTTCGGAAAATGGGACCAGCCTGGAGCTGGGTGGGTTCCTCGTCTTTTCTCATCGGCGCCTCCTCTCTCTGGATCAAGCTCGTGAGGCAGTAGCGGCGCTCCCACTCTACACATGCGGGGCTGAGCACAGAGACAGGGGAAGAGGCACCCAGGTGGGACCTGAGCTCGCGTGTCTGGCCCGAGAGCCTCCGCAGGTCTGCAAGTGGGTGTTTCGGGGCCCGTGAAGGCCTGGGACGGGGCCGGGCCTGAGGGAGGCGCGTGAACATCACAAGCACGAAGGGCCGGGAAGGCCTCAGGCGTGATCGTGAGTCCAGGGTCCTTTTCCTGGCTGTCCCCGGGATCACTCCTCTATTCCGTATGCAATAATATCCCAGCGCTTGAAACAAATACCGTCTTCTCTGTATGGTTTCTAGATTTTCTTGGAGGCTAAGGCTTCTCCGGCGTCCAGTTGGGTGTCGCCCTTAGAACAAGGTCTTCAGAGCTTCCTTTCTCCAGCCCGCCCGGGGCCCCTTCCCTCAGCCCTGCCCCACCTCTCCAAAGACCACCAACATCAGGCAGGAAGCGGAGCCGGAGCGTCTCGTTCGTGACAGAACTTGTCGCGTTCTCTCCTGCCTCCTTCCTTCCTTCCCTCCCTCCCTCTCTTACCTATCTTTTGTTTCCAAAATACTTAGGAGGTGTTTTCCCCTCGACGGACTCATGGGCCAATTTCTCTTGACACTGTCTCACCTTTTCTAGTCAAGGCACCGTTTTCCTATTGGTGGAAGCAGCGTCGCTGATAATATTATAATTTACCCTAGTACTTAATTCATCGCCCAGTGCATAGTAGGTTCACAGTAAGCCTTTCTGCTGAGGTGACAGCACAAGGAGGAGGAAGGGGGATTAGCCTGAGACGCTATCACTGCTAATGTTTCTCTTGTTTAGACATCTTTTGTACCAATAAATCCATCCGGGCTTAGTGTCTGGGACATTCCTGAGAAAGCTCCTCCTCAGGAGTCACTGGATGACCCCTCTCGTCCCCGCAGGGCATGCTGGGAACGAGCCGTGTGTCCCAGGAGCTCAGTGTTCTCCCGCCTCGGAGAGTGGAGCCTGCTGCCCACCAGCCGGCCGCCGCTTGCTCCTCACCCTCAGCAAAGGTTGTTTTCTGAGAAAACAAAAGGTTGTTTTCTGAGAAACAAACGGACATTTAAATGCGAGGGAATATAAAACTGTAGACAATGTAATCAGTATTCTCTCCTGGCAGTGAAAGGCCTGCATCTGGGAACCTTGGCTGAAGGGCTTCGGAGAGTCTTTGCACCTTTGCGCTTTGCCCTCGCCGGGGGCTGGACCCAGCCGGGGTCTCCAGGCTGCGCTCCGCCTCCTGCTCTGAAGTCGGTGCGGCCGGCCGTGGGGTGGGCCAGGGAGTTCCGGACAGAAGCGTCGTGTGCGTTTTCCGAGAAGTCTCCCCGGGTGGAAGAAGCGCCGTTTGGCACCCTTCTGCTTCCTGTTGGCTTGGGCCAACCATAACATGCCTGGCTGGGGTGGCTGTCCCCCAGTTGTTGTTTTGGAGCATGAGGAGGAGGACGACACCCCGAGGGTGGCATCAGTTTGGGTCCTTGTTGAGCAGGAAGCTGCCATTCGAGCTCTGGGCTCCCTAAAGATTGTATAAAATGTCAATGATTTTTCTCATACTTAAACCACTGTAGTTCTTAGTTTCTCAAGGTGAAGCTAATCACAGATAATATACTATAATGATTATCATTCTTTTTATCTTATCGGCCCATAATCCTGCTGTTGAACCAGATATCGAACCCAGGACCTTGCACTGGTCAGACAGGCCAGCGAGGTTCCAGGGAGCTACATCCTGGCCCTCATAGAGCCCCCCTTCAGGCCACTGAATGTCTTCCGACCTCTGCTAAGCATCCACTTGTGACTGATTAACGGAGGCCGCCGAGTCCCGGCCTCAGTGGGACACACGACACCCTCTCCGCTTCCCCTCTTTTGTGCTCCCTTCCTTCTGCCTTCAGCCCTTTCCAGACTCCCCCTGGCTCCTGTCTACAGAATTCTCACTGTTACGAGGTGGGACTGAACCTCCCTGAAAGCAAAGAATTTGGACTAGGAAGCCGGGAAAGGGAAGCACGCAGAGGAGGTGAGACGGAAAGAGAGAGCGATGGAACGTAACTTGGGAAAGAGACAAAGCTTCTGCTAAGGGTTGCATGAGATCAGATGGTACGGGAAAGAGAATAGAGCCCTGTAGTGAGGGGTCTTCAAGACTTGGGGGGGGGGGTTGGACTCGATCCTGGGGGCAACAGAGAGCTCCTGCACTGTTCTGAGGAGGGGAGTGACGGGAGGGAAGCAGTGTTTCCAAAATAGTTAATCTGGCCAAAATGTGCACAACAGATTGAAAGCAGGAAGAGCCTGGAGACAGGAAGACCAAGATTTATTCCACCCAGTAATCAAATGGTCAAACACTGTCAGCGGACTTTGAAAGAGGCCATACGAAATAGCGAAATTAAAGTGGAGTGATTTCAGCTAAGCAGGGGGACCAGAAGCCGTACAGTCTTTCCCTAGAACTCCTCACAGAGAGTGAACTAGAAGCTTCCAAATAGTGAAACTGGTCCGCTGCTTTTGGGAGAAACAGTTTGGCACTATGGACCAAGAGCCTTAGGAACGGTCACACCCTTTGACCTAGCAATTCCACTTCTGGGAATGTTAGGGAAATAATCCAAACTAGAGAAAGAAAAAAAAAATACATGCAGATCTTAATCACTATATACTTTATAATAGCAAATAGTAGAAACAACTTAAATGGGCAGCAGTAGGGGGATGGTTAAGCAAATGATGGCTGCCAGTTAACTATTTTCTAGCCATTAATTCCGTGGGATGAGAAAAGCAGTCGGATGATGTGGAAAATGCCCATGACACAAATGGAGAAAAGAGCCACAAAAAGCGATTTGTGGATTATTACATAACAAACTTCCCAAGGATAGAGAAACCACAAGGGAAAATTTGCAGTCTAAATCACTCCAGGGCTTTGTCAGACTGGAGGGACTACAGATTTTGCCTCTTTTCTTGTTTCTTTAAAGGTTTTCTTTGATATGCTCTTATACATGTGTGCTCTCGGGCTTTCTCGTACTGAGGATCAAAGCCAGGTCTTTCCACATGGCAAGTGCGTCCCCTACCACTGAGCTGCACCTCAAGCCTCTACAGGTGTACTTGTAACTACAGGCAGGGTTAGAAGCATTCTTCTTTTTCATCCTTTTCACTCTGAACTGTTTATCTTGTATAAGAATGTACTTGGGGCCGGAGATTTAGCTCAGTGGTTCCAGCGCCTGCCTCGTAAGCACAAGGCCCTGAGTTGGATCCTGGTAACCACATACAATGCTGGGCGTGGTGACTCAC
>PVIC010054498.1:0-11523 GCA_004025085.1 Thryonomys swinderianus | reverse complement strand
TTTTTTTTTTTTTTTTTGCTTTTTGGAGACAGGGTCTTGCTTTGTAGTTCAGGCTGGCCCTGAGCTCACTATGGTGCCTAGGCAAGCCGCCGCGAACTCAGCAATCCTCCCGTCTCTGCCTCCCGAGTGCTGGGATTACAGGCGTGAGCCACCACGCCCAGCATTATATGTGGTAACCGGGGATCGAACTCAGGTCCTTGCGCTTGCAAGGCAGGCGCCGGAACCACTGAGGTAACCCTCCAGCCCATAATGTGTCTATTAATAAGCTAAAATAGTGTTGAGTAATCACTATTCATTTTCGATGCACAAAAATCATTAGTGAATTAGGTTTATTGAAAGTATAGAGACAAAGTATGCTTAAGCAGATAAACACAAATACACGTGGTTTGGTGCTTACCTACTCTTTAGAAATAAGACTTAAAATTTTAATTCTACAAATGCATGAAAACAGCATTCTGTTATAAGGCTTAGTTCAAAAGCCCAGGATTAGAAGAAATGCCATTATTAATCAATGTAGGAACCACTAAAATCACTAAGATAGCTGTAAAAACAATTATATGTTTGACATCTGTTTGTACTACTTTTAAAATAGACTTCATAATTATCTCGAAGTTATTTTTCAATTTTAAAGACTATCTCTATTTATAAACAAAGAAATTGAGAGCTAGAGAAGCTCACGTCCCTAATTAAGTTTATAGTCCCAAACACATCTATAGAACTGAAGTTCAAAAGTTTAACTAACTCTGAAATTGATGTTCTTCCATGTACATTCTACTGACTCCAGTACATTTTAAAAATGGATCTTGAGACCTTGATGTATAAAATGACACCAAAGGCATGACAAAATCAACTGCCTAACAGTTGGAAAAGAAGAGAATTCCAAAAAAACTGAAATCAGATTATTTGTTTGGAAAAGAAAACCTAACAGGCTAGCAATGATATCAATCTACAGTTAAAGCATTCTTGGGAAACTAGCAGGAACTATTTTTATCAACGGAAAAATCTGCCCCAAATGTTTATAGAAGACAGCATTGCATTACACTGTAACTTTAAATAAAATATTTTCTGACACCTGCAGATTAAATGTGAATTCTCATGACAAATATTTTAGGTGATAAGCAACCTAAAAATAAGTAGCTATGACTTCACCCAGGAAATTAGTTCTTTAGAAATTTTGCTTAATGTACTTCTTAATTATTATAACCTTCCATTCTCTACTTTATATAGAAGGGTGAAGAAATCTTTGGGTGGCAAAGAGCAGAGACTATGTGTTTTCCATTGTGAAAAAGAAAGCCATCATGACACAGGTAGTACAATGGCACAAGGGGTACAGGTAGTACGACACAGATATTCAACAGGAAGAAACACTTTTCCATTACATCAGATGGACTCAGACTGATGACGTCACTCTGCTCTTCTCTGTCCCTGATGTGACTGGAGAGTTAACTAGAGAAAACTACTGAACAGACTGTGTTCATGGAGGATATTAAACCATTGCAGTTGGGACTTAGCCAGATAGAAACTCTACTAGCAATATTGCAGAAGACTTTCAGACATTATCCTAACTAGCATAGAAGTGAAAAGAACACACCTAAAATGTACCAATAAACTAAATAGAGGGAAATTTTTCTAAAAAGTAGTCCAATTACAACACTTCTTAATTGTGTGACTGGTGTGAATATTAAACTAGACGATCAATAAAATAGCAATTCAGTTAAAAAACATTTTACAAATATTAGTTACTGATACTTTGGCTTTGTTTTTCTAAAAAAACATGCAACATGTTCTAAATACTGTCAATGAATCTTTAGTTCTGTATGGATGAATCTTCTGGAAGTTTTGCTTTTTTTTGGCTTTTCTAATGCAGAATTTTTGTAGATTTTTATTAGTGCATGTATATATAATGATTACATTTATCACAGAAAGTACATGCTAATAATTCTTATTGCTCTCTACTTTCTCCTCCCTCTTTCTTTCATCTCTAAATCTCCTACTCACTTGCCAAAAATTTGAGTGCTTCTTATTATATATCTTTTATTTGACACTTCTCTTTTTTATTATTGTGTGTTCAAAGTACATAATTTTTACACTCCTTATGTGGAGTGTGGAGTTGATATATGTATATAATGCATCTTAATTCCTTTTTTCAATCTCCTTTCCCTCCCTTGCTTTCTCTCTCCTTCTAAATCTTGAAATTATTTATATTTTGTGTATTAGTTTACTGAATTCTGTGGTTAAATAATTGTCTTCATTCAAATGATTGTTATTCCTGCATTCTAAAGCTTTCCTTCTAAGAATGTGAGGAGACAGGGATAAGGAAAAGCGTATTAACAACGTATTCAGAAGACCTGAATGGCTGCCATGTGATTTAGGGAAACCATTCAAATTCCCTTATCTTCCACTTTTATATCATATAACCTTAAATGATACTTTACCCCTAACTCGCCCTATAAGTCTATGGATCAAAAGAGGTGAACATCATAAACGACACAAACAATGATAGGAAATTACAACGATATTGTTGAACATAAATTCCCTATTTAATTTTTTCAGACATCAATTTTAGTACCCTAAATGAAGAATATCTCTACCATAACACTAACATGCTAAAGATATTGGCTATGTGTCTCTTCTTCCAGTGTAGTACTGAGGTTTAGTTCT
Organism: Thryonomys swinderianus; assembly: GCA_004025085.1. NCBI lineage: Eukaryota > Metazoa > Chordata > Mammalia > Rodentia > Thryonomyidae > Thryonomys > Thryonomys swinderianus. The sequence continues at coordinate 8,862 of PVIC010054498.1, read as the reverse complement.
TTTAATATCTCAGGAGATGTTTCAGTCAACCTACACTGAAATCCTTCAGCAAATTTTACAAAGTGTCATATTAATTGCTAAGTTATGAGAGAAAATTGGAAGTCAGGGGAGAACTGGATGTCACGATTCTAATTCTGTTGAAACCCAGGCATCCTCAGAATGTAGCAACACGTCCTTTTCTTTTCCATGCTTCTGCATGAGATACATTTGGGTATGAGGAAGTTGGCTTACATTTGAAAAAAAAGTGGCAAAAACCAGAAGACTCTAGTAGCATCTCCTACCTATATCTATTTTTGCTTTATCCTTTAAATATTTTCGGGGATAAAAGTGAGGAAAATATCCAGATTGACGAAGCTCCCATTGAAAAGCCTAGATTGCATAAGCAATATGATGGGTGGCACCTGAATTGTGCAAATATTAGCAATCATCTGTGGGAATATTCTAAAAACATGTAATGGAAGTTTTCTGGATTTGCAAATAAAGAAAAAGGGTTATCAACACTGATAATAAAACAACCACCCCTGTTTTTGCTAGTATGGAACAATATATGATTGCACATACACATATCCGAAACTGTTGGTTTCAAAGCACGATGAGAATTCCTTCAACTCACCTTCATTTAGAAATAAACAGATTTGCTGCGAATTATGCTCTCCCAGGAACCTGAAAGGCCATGATGACATTAATGACATTCTATTGTATGCCAAAGCCGTAGAAAAGCTGCAGACATCCGAGGCAAAATTCCCATCACTAAGTGGCAGAATGTGTTGAAAGCACAGGCCACCCAGGCGCTCGCCCTGGGAACCTTTATGAGGGAGCTGCTGGAGGTGAGCATTTTGCAGCAGCCCGCAGTTACCCCTCAGTTCATGCTGGCCGGGTCTCTTACCCAGAGTTGTGCTTTCCGGATTTATTCAGTGCAGCAGGCAACTGTTTACCCCGGGGCATGACAGGGAGTCTGAGTGCTTTGGAATCAGTGTGCCGGAGCAGGGCTGTTGCCCAGGGAAACAAAGACTTTTTTTTTTTTTAGAAGGAGGGAGCTCTACAAGGGGTGCAGCGAAGACTGACCCCGTCCGTTTGGGCCATCATCCCACTTGAAGGTGTTCTGGTGTGTGAACAACAGCCACTCCAAGCTGCACAGGTGTGTAATACTTTTTAATTCTCTAAAATCTTGTTCATAAGATCTCTAATTTGTACCCATCACAAGTCACCTTTCCATTAAATAAATTATTCCTAATTAAACACTGAGCTAGAGATGATTTACATGCTTTCTGCTACTGTCGAAAGTAAACATGTTGATGCTGCTTCTGGCCTGCACTGTAGGGGGTGGGGGGCTGCAGCTGTGTCACTGTGAAGAAGGCTTTGGACACAGGTTGGGCCTGGACAAGCACAGCGCTTGTCCTAAAATATCATGGAAATGGCTTGGAATTAAATTACGGAAATCCTTCATGTCTTTCAACATTGAATATAATGAAATATATGTCAGGATAGACACCACTGTTAACAAACATTTCTGGACGTTAGAAGCCTCACCTTTCCATAGCCCTGGAATTAGCTCGCTTTTTGCCTCACAAGAAGAGCAGAAGACGAATTGTGAAAGAAGACAGAGGATAAGACTTCGAAGGACACTGTGCCAATAATCTAGGAAATAGCACGGAAGAAATGAGCAGGGGTGAAATGTAGCAGGAGAAGAAAAGGGAGGACATTTGCACTGATTAAGCACTACATCTGCACCAAACTCAGGGCCAGAGATTAAATATGTTATCTTGTGTATCCATCCGAAGAGTTCCCTGCAAAAGATTTCACATCCACATTTTAAAAACTAGGAGACTGCAAAGAACATTGTTGACAGAATTCATAGATATCTGAATAAATATGTAGGTAGAAGAAACCAAATTTTCAGAAGTTCTTCTGATTTTTGGAGTCAGATTATTTCTTTTTTCTTTTGCCAGTATGATTTCAATACTTAAGACACTGGTGCAGATTAGAAAGTATTTTATAAAGATTTTTAATGAATTATGACTTTCACCAACATAAAAATACATGTGTATATATATCATGTGGTACATTCTAGGTATAGTAGCAAAATTAATGAATACCGTGTTGTAAGAGTTGGCTTATTCCTGTTTCTTGAATATCTTTACAAAGGAATTTAACTTTGCTTACTATTTAGCTTCAATGTCTACAAAAGAAAGAGTATATTTATCTCTATCCATATAAAAGAGATATTTATAGGAATAAACAAGACAAAAATAGAGCCTAGTTATTTTCTTTAATGGATCCACCAGTGAAACAAAGATTGTCAGATACTGATACTGGTTATCTGTCATTTAGCACAGCTATGGGTTTAGACATGTCGTTTCATCTTTCTGCAATTCAACTTTACTTCCAACCCAGGAACTCTATTATTTCTCTTTAGAATTGGAACAAACAAGCTATGTTATGCAAAACAGTTTTAATCAGCTTTTTAGCTGTATGTTGTAGGAAAAAAATGATCCAGATAATCAAAAGCAGCAAAAAAATATGGAGAAAACTGAAATATTTGCAGTGTCACCGCATTTAAGATACTTAAGGTAATAGCCATTATATGGAGCATAACCTAGAAAATCAGCATATAGTAACAAATCAGATATCAGATCTGGCCTTAAGGAACTTGGCATCTAATGGATAAGAAGACATCTATGCTATTTTAATGCAAGGGAGTAAAGAATTGGATAGATTCATGAATAGGCCCTTTGAAGTTGATTGAAAAAGTGACAGTTACAATAACCCATAAGATTTCAAGAAATGAATGCTGATATAAATCTAAAATGAAGAACATCGCTTCTCGGCCTTTTGGCTAAGATCAAGTGTAAAATGAAGAACACAATTAAGAAAAACAAAACATTTTTAAACTGGTTTGTAGATAAATTGATTTAAACATCATCCTCAAAGAGAATTGTCATAGTGAAGTGTTAAGAGATGGACATAACAATAATTTTTGTAAATATTTCATACCAAAACAAAAAAAAATGGATTTTAGCCTAAGTGGTGAGATGCCACTCACTGAAAGGGTTTAATCAAGAGAATGATGCAGGGAAATGTTATTGTGGAAATTTCGCTCTTGATACAAGAAGAGGAATTAAACAGCTGACGAGGTAGTATGAGAAAGATACACTGAAGTGAAAGTTATTCTTGTTTGGTTGTTCCACTATTTTAAACCAATAAGAATTAGAGCCGGGTTGCACTTGGTATTAAATGGCTTTAGAAAAACATAAGAAATAGTTTTCAGAACAATTCAGAGGTGAGATCAGAGGAATTTGGCACTGGTTTGGAGACAGTAGATGAGGGTTAGGATTCAGTGATGACTGAGACCTGAGACCAGTGCAGGGTGATGTAATGTAATGTAATGTACAACCATATAAAGTATGTGCTGGGATTAGAAGGACAAAATTATGAGTTTTTTTTATTCCAGAAGATTCTCTTTACGGTCAGTATTTCTATAATACGTGCATGGAGATGTGCAGCAAAGGTTAGAACCCTTCTAGATAAACTAGGATTAAAGGCTTCAGTAAAGTATTTAGATGCACGTTTCTCCATCCTACAGATTTGGCTCTGAATCTCCTTGCTGGTAATGCATTCACTGAGTGAGGAGGAAATGAAACCCAAGGAGAGCAAGATTTAAAGTGAAAAGCCCAGAGGCTGTGAGGACGTAAGAAAATGCCACAGTTGAAGTGGTGTCCAGGAGGCGCCTGGACACCAGGGAGAAAGTTACAAGTAGAGGTCAGGCAGGAAGGTGACGACCGCTCCCTGAGAAGCTCACGTGTCCAGCCAACAAAAGGTTTGGCCGTTCGTTACCCTTTATGCGGGAGTATAAAGGGTGAAACATGGCCGTTGGTTGCTTATCCTTGGCAGGGCAGTTTCAGTTTGGTACAAAAACCCGAGCTGCTGTGAGTTACATCATAAATGAGAATGAGGATACACAGTCTCTTCATGGGAAGAAGACAGCGCCTGTGACCGTGACATGCCACAGTGTCAGGACAGCCACGTTTAGGGTCTGGAGAGCTGATGATCTCGGGAGAAAAACCCAAAACACACAGCGGGACGAGGAAGTTTGAAATATTCAAGTGATTTCCATAAACAATGGAGCAAAGGCAAAGTGGGAAAAGGAAATGATTCTGGGAGAACCAGGACAGGTGAAAGGGAAAGGAGGGATATCTAACTACTGAGAATCAAAAAGACATATAAAGGGTCCAATTTGACTACCTGTGGCACAAAACTGTGACTTCATCCAGCTTACCAAATTTTTTTCCTAATAATGTTATGTTACCAAACAGGTTGAGAAGTTTAAATAACATAAAGCAAAACCTTTCAATTAATAAGAATACTAATGAGGATTTAATAATTAAAATAGACAAAGAATGTTGGTAGTCAGTCACTGACTTACCAGCAAGTTCTGTTCTATAGCCTTTGTAGGTCGAAATCATTCGTAATTGCGACTCAGTGAGCATTATACACTTTTGAGACAAATATACAATGCAAAGCATTAAAAAAAAACCAAATTACACAAAAACAGGAAGTCTTCAACCATACTGTACTACTGCACATTACTGCACTGTATAGTAAACACAATGAAGTATAACTGTGACGAAACCCTGTGGATACAGCAGCTACTTCCACAACTTGTTCCCATCTAGGAAAGCTTGTACTGCGAGGTCCTGTCTGGGAAAGTTTGCGGTTGGAATGTTCACAAGTCTGGAATTCACTGTCTGCTTGTGTGTGAGAGTGTTTGCTCTTGCTTTTGGAGTAGAGGAAAGAAGGGAAAGCAACACATATTTCATCAGATTTCTTAATATCAGTGAAATCTTCCCTCCCTTTGCAACTGCCTTTGTCTGTGTTCCTTGTGACAGGGTGGAGAAGGGATTTCTAGAAAACGGTGCTTCTAGAAATTCGAAAGCTCAACTCAGAAGGTTCTAGAACTAGATTCAGAAGAATCTAGTTCACTCAAGGTATTCTACCCAGGGAGACTTTTAATGAGATAGTTAAGATAGAAAGCCATCCTAATGAAGTTTACTACGTACTTGAGTTGAGAGTACCTTTACCTGAATGACGAGCATATTATCATTTACAGTTGTGCCTTTTATCTGTTTATTAGCTAAAGGAAATGCAGCTGTTTTAGAACTCCATTCTGCTTTAAAGCCTAAGATACTGAGAGTTCCTGAAGTATCATTTGACATGTAGATATATCTGACATACATCAAAGAAGAAGTAACCTAAGAAGTTTGTCAGGCTGGAGGATGTGTGACTTTCTGGCCTGAAAGGAAACAGTGGAAGCCTTTGGAATGATTTATTGATAAGTGATGATGTGCGGTGTAGTTCAAAGTAGGACAAAGTAAGCTCTTACTAATAAAAAAAAAATCCCTTTAAAACGTATCTTGTACTTACTTGCCTATATTGCAGAACTTTTAGAGATGGAAGAGGGAGACTGGTTTCCGTGAAACAAGGTCTTCTACAAAAAAAAAAAAAAAGTAGATTATATTTTAGCTTGATTAGAAAAGGATGTTCTCCCTTTGTGACTTTGGTACCTTGGTGATGTGCTTGGTCTTAGTGGCGCTGCCAGGAAAAAGGAGACATCATCTTTCTTACTTGGTATTCTTTTTTTGCTTCAATCTATGGGAAAAATGGAAATCAAGTTCTTCAGGTCTATTTCTAAGATGATTTTCTAATTAATAAATAATGTATTAGGCTCTTCAACCTATGAAATATTTAGGAAAAAATATGTATATAACAAGAATAATTTTTCAACTTGTCTTCAGAGCTGTTATAATTTGTTTGCAAGGGAAATGATTCCTAAATGTAAAATACTCAATTTAAATGCTTATTACGAACATATTTATCTCTGTAGAAAACTCATGTAACAAGAATTATAGGTATGGAAAATATTTATACAAACATGCATATAAAACTAATTTTAACTTTTTAAAGGTTTTGAACATAGCCTTTCCCTCAGCCTTTGAGAATCATATATTCCAGATAAAGAGCTACTCAGTGGACAACAGAGTCCCCTCCAAACAGACCTTTCCAGTGTTTGTTGAGTAGAGTTTAGTGAAAAATCAAAGTAAGGCTGATAGCAAGAGCAAGTGCTCTATCTTTTACAGGATAAGCCAGTCAGACCGGACTTAGTGAAACAAATACTTCACTACTTGATACCCAAAATCTCAAGTCCAAGGGTTTGTAACAGATAGAAGTCTGGACACAATGAAATTACTCGAAAAAGAAAGCTGAACAGAATCCACTGACGTCTTAAATTTCAAGTCAAATTATGTGTCTAAAGATATTTGAAGACCCAGAAAATATTTAAGTTTTTTAATATTCAGTTTTTTAATATTCAGTTTTTTAATATTCATTTTTTTCTCCAATTGTTACTTTATGATTCTTGCATTACCTAGCCATACACTGTAGAGCATAGTCAGGTGCGTGTAACTTGATGTTTGTGCTGAAAATTATTTTTATCTTTAGTGCTATTTGAAATTAGACCAATTGCTCTAAACCAATTTTAATTATATCTGAAACATGTGTATTAAGAGTACCTTCTCCTTGAAGTCATCCTATGAAAAATTCAAAACAAAAGTAATTCTAGGCCTTAATCTCATTTTTCTGTACCACAATGCTTTCAAAGAAATTCACAATACATTCATCAAATATAGGAACTATATTTATAATTAATGGATAAATATTTACAAGGAAACCAGCTAGCATACAGAGCAAAGTTTTTCATATTTACTTAAATGGGGTTTTCAACAAATTCAAATGTAAGTTAAAATGAGAAAAATCATGTTTTTTGTTTATATTTCAGGTTTATTAAGTAGATATGCTTGTGCATGTTATACATGTGCTTGTGTGTGTGTAGAAAATAATAAACATAGGGTCAGAGAATTGATCCTCCTTCACAATTAACAATTTCTGAAATTCAAGTGAATGCTGCTGTAATTTTCTAACATTCCCTAAGGTACTAAATATAAAGGTAAGAAAAAGCAGTGTGAGTATGGTATAACAAGAATTGAGGACCCAAATTCTAAGACATATCTCACCACACACACACACACACACACACACACACACACGCAACTCATTATGAAAAAGAAGTCAGATCCTATGAAAGCATCCAGTGCTAGTCTAAGGGAGGACCGAGGAGCAGTACAGTGTTCGAGCTGGAGGCTGGTTCTGGATTGGCTCACATGTGGCATTTCAGCTTTGCTTGCTTTAGAGTCAACTTCTCATCCTATTTCAACATCATGTAGCTGAAACAGGCTTATGCCAGTTTTTCTGTTCTGGTTGTTGAGCCAAAAGGACAGGAAATCATTACCAGGAAAACAGTTCTAGCAAAGGTCACTTTAATAGAAAATTACATCAATCACCTTGAAGGAAAAAAATACATTTCAATTGATGCCATCCATCCATGGGATAACATCCATTTTATTTTCTGACTCGGATTTTTTTAAAAGTTAGTGTAACTTTGGGGGAATCGATATTAAAAATTAACCACATCTTCTACAGCAGTCTCCATCTTTTGAAACAAGAAGATAGTTATGAGCTATTTCATGTCACAAGCTAAATGATCGCCTATTTAAAAGGGTTGTATTTTTCTATATGTATTCCCAATGGTTTGTTTATAGGAGAAAATCATTCTGCATAATAAAATCACGTGTTTATACTTCTTATGCACATTTATTTGCATGGTTGAAATTTCAGCAGATGCACATCATAAAGGTAATGATAATTTTTGTCTATATAGATTAGGTGTATGCTATTTACATCTCCAAAAATGTCTGTCTCACTTTGATTACATGAGAGAGACACAGAAGAAACTTTTTAAAAAGTCACTGATCAATGACAAGAACAAATACCTTCCTTTTTCCAGTGATCCCTCCACCTGCAAAAGGGCCTCTCTGAAGTCATCTGGCCCCAAATGCCTCATTTAAACAAGGCGCCTTTCTCCTTTCTTCCCTCTCAGTGTCTCTGATTGTACACAATGATTGAAATGGCTCAATCGCCTCCTTTTTAAGAAGTATGTAGGCCAGAGGGTTAGCTCAGTGGTTCCAGCGCCTGCCTCGCAAGTGTAAGGTCCTGAGTTTGATCCCCGGTAACCACATACAATGCTGGGCATGGTGACTCACGCCCACCAGCCATCAATACCACATACCACAGTGCTGGGCGTGGTGGCTCACGCCTGTCATCCCATCACTCGGGAGGCAGAGGCAGGAGGATTGCTGAGTTCAAGGCTTGCCTGGGCTACATAGTGAGCTCAGAGCCAGCCTGAACTCCAAAGTGAGACCCTGTCTCAAAAAAAAAAAAAAAAAAGAAGAAGAAGAAGAAGTATGTAGAAGAGCTAAGTCTGTTATAAACCATCATTTCATCATGTAAGGAAACATTTGTAAATGATTCTTTCTGAATGACCGTTTTTTGTTTTTGTTTTTTACAAATCCTGGGCAACTGTGGCCTCCAACCTATACACAGAGCCCTGGTCTCTGACCCTTCCTTGTCTTTCTGGGCAACTAAAGTACAAAATGTAAATACCACAGCTGAGAAAGCACTTGCTTGAACTCTAAGTAGAATGCATATCCACCTCATCAAATTGGTTCTTGAGGTGTGACAGTCAGATGTGCAGCATCAGTATTCCACGAGGATAACTCAGGCTTCACTGGACATCTCCAGTAAGTCAAACACTCTGAGAGTGGAGCCTCGCAGCCCATATATAACTGCAAGTTCTGCAGAAGGTTTAGACACATTAGCTGTCAAAACCAGTAGCTTATTGAAGCCAAGTAAAAGTGGGTCCCACTTTTCTCCTCTCTACCCAATAGTTCTGAGCCCCTGGACCTGATATAA
>PVIC010054497.1:0-11527 GCA_004025085.1 Thryonomys swinderianus | reverse complement strand
GAGCTATCATGAACTGAGCTGCTATGAACAAGGGTGTACATCTGTCTTTCCAATGTGAGTTTTTAAGTTCTTTTGGGTATATTCCTAGCAGGGGTATAGCAGGGTCAAATGGGACCCGTAGTCCTAGTTTTCTGAGAAATCTCCACACGGATCTCCACAATGGTTGCACAAGTCTGCAATCCCACCAACAGTGTAGAAGTGTTCCTTTCTCCCCACAGCCACGCCAGCATTTATCATTGGTTGACTTTGTGATCGCAGCCATTCTTTGTGGAGTGAGGTGGAATCTCAATGTTGTTTTCATTTGCATCTCTCGAATGACCAGAGATGTTGAGCATTTCCTCATATGTTTCTTGGCTGCTTTGATTTCTGCCTCTGAGAAGTGTCTGTTCATTTCAGTTGCCCATTTTTGAATTGGGTCTTTCAACTTGGGGAGGCTGATCTGTTTGAGTTCTTTATATATTGTTGATAATAGCCCTTTGTCTGATACACAGCTAGTAAAGATTTTTTCCCATGTTGTTGGTTGTCTTCTAGAAGTGCCAGCGACTTCTTTGGCTGTGCAGAAGCTTTTCAGTAGGATGAGATCCCATTTGTTGATTCTTTCTGCTAGTTCTTGTGCTAGAGAGGTTTTATTCATAAAGTCTCTGCCTAAGCCAATGTCTCCAAGAGTTTTACCAAGCCTGTTTACCAGCAGGCTTATTGTTTCTGTTTTAATGTTTAAGTCTCGTATCTCTGGTTTTATATTCTCATCTTTAAAATTTTCGTAATGATACCTACCTTGGTCTCAATTATAGTTTAATCAGAGAATAGAGCTATGATAGATGATAGAGAAATGGGAACTTTATTACTGTAGTGACTAGACTTTATGGAGTTGTGGGGGCTAGCTAGTTAGTTTCCACAAGATTCATTTAAATATTTGGCATTGAGTCTAAGATCAGCAGGGTAGGTAGGGGAGGGCAAAGATAACTGGTGCTCCAAAAAATAAACTGGATCTCATAAATACATCTGGAGCCCATGCTTGCTTTTTACCAACCTCCAGCCTCCATGATGTAGGTACATAACAGTAGCCAGTATCCTTCACACAAAGCTGTACAGGCAGCTTGCTCCGAATTTAGAGAAGTTTAAGAAGAACATCTGGAAAAAGCTAGCAGAGCTCTAGGTGCAACCCTTGCTCAGTAACCATAACCTAAAGAATCACTTAGCTCCATGATATATGTCTCAGTATTGAAAATGACCATTCCTTCACTTTCATTGCTTGAATATCATGCACATGTCCTGGATGGCCAGTCCTAGCTTGATACCAGATAGTGAAAAACCACTTTGAGAAGCTCAGTTACAGATTATTACTAAATTGATACAAAGTCACTATACACTGCCTGACATATAATAAGCTCTTATTTAATGTTAGCTCTTTTATTTGCTAGTATAATTTGTGTTTTGCTCTTCTGTTATATTATAAGCTCTCTGGGAGGAGAGGCTATGTATGCTTTTATACACCACTGTATCCTCAGCATCTAGTCCAGTGGCTTCTGTATGTTGGGAACTCATGAAATATTTGTTAAATGAATAGAAAATAAACTGGAGGAAAACTGAGTTGAGAAATTGTCCCAGTTGCAAAGCAATCTTCCAACAAGTATTTAGAATGTTAGAGGGTCATATGGTAATATGGGTGTATTTAGAATGTAAGAGGGTAATAAGGTCTCATGTCTGCTTTAAGTGAACAGTGGAGAATTGGACACTGGAGACAATAGGAATCCATGTAATATTAAGTAGTTTGAGCAGGGCAGGAACTGTGATCACATAACTGGTCTAGCTGTCAATGTAATCTCCAACAGAAGTATTTAGTAGTTTTTTTTTAAATTAATCTTTATTGGTACATTGTATATACACATCATGATCACACTCAATATTGGGAATTTTACCAGTGTATGACATATTTAATTCTCATTTTTCCTGTTCCCCCACCCACCCTACAACACTCAACTGCCTAAATACATATGCTTTTTTCCCTTTTTTTAGTACTTTTCCCTCTAGGTGAAGTCGTTTCCCCTCCGTGCTGTGCTTCATGTTTCCAAAGTCTGGCTTTTATGATTATATCAGTTGAGTTATTTCACCTCTTCATGTCATGGTTGAGTATCACCAATTGGAGGCAATGGCAATAGATAAGAGGAGAAACATGCCAGGATGTTTATTTTCCTGGCTTGAAGTGGGTTGTTGGGGGTAAATTATTTTACTAAATGCCACAATTTATTGTGTGTGGGAGGCTTCATCCCCTACAGCCACAGTGGGTGGCTCCCTCTAGGATCTTCCTCTAGGATCCAGTGATTTCTCCTTCTACTTGTTCCTTTATGCCCATGAGTGGTGAAAATTACACTGGTATGGATAAATTTAGAACACTTATCCACCCTTTGTTGCTTTATCTTAATCCTTCTCACACATTTAATAGCATCTTCATTAAACTTTCTCAATTACTTCTTCCAAATACACCTTCTATTTCCTACTGTAACTCTGAAGGGAACATCATCAGTGCAGCACAGGAATGGGTTTGTGAGGGATGGAAGCAAGATAATCTATGTGACAGATGCTGGATGTCTGTTATGGGTGGCATGCTGGTTCTTAATCATCATTCCTTTATTGAGAATCACAGCCATAGCTGCAAGTACCATGGTATAAAACACAGCTTCCTGAGGGGGAACTTGTTAGATTTAGGTAGACAGACAAAATCTACCTTCAATCTCACCAAGAACCAGAAGTTTAGCTCAGTGATGTAGACTGAATCACCGTGGACTAAGAAAGAGATATTTCACAGGGATGAGTTCTACTCTCACTCTAGCCTCACTAGATACCATGCCACAACTTAGGCAACTCAATATATTGAAGGACATAAAGCCGCCATTACAGCTCTAACCAACATTAGAGATTTGTAGCGTAATTGAAGAGGCCTAGGAATACAAGTGAATGCTTCAAAATCTACCGATGTCAGTCTGTTAGGCCACTTTGGGAATGCATTAATTGTCAAAGGAGTGTGGGTTTGTAACCGTAGGCACTATGAACTGTTGTCACTTTTCAAGCATTTCATATTAATGACTTCTCAGAAGTCATTTATTATGTTAATGATTTAGGGATGTTCTTTTCATCATTATGAAGAGAGGCCGATGATAACAATGGTGATAATAATGATAGCAGTTATCATTTCCTGAGCATCTACCACATGCTGGCACATGCTCTACCCACTCCTTATAACAATATCTTTTTTGCCTGCAGTATTTGAGGTTGAGCCCAGGGCTTTTGCATTGAGTTAAATCTCCATCCCTTAAAATTCTCTTTTTAATATATATTTATATTTTGAGACTAGACTTTCTCTAAGTTGCTCAGTCCAGGATCAAACTTGTGATCCATCCACCACAGCCTCCTACAGTTCTAGAATTACAGTGTCCACTGTCACACCTGGATTTACTCATATATTAATGAACTTTTCTAAGAGTCCCTATAGAATTAGTATTGTTATTACCTTCATTTTACATAGGAAGTAATTGAGAATAGAAAAATGGTTGAATATTTTAGCCAAGGTGCTGAACCTCAGTCAAGCTTAGGACTGAATGATTCCAAACCCTATGTTCATAACTTCTATGAGACCATCTCAAATTCCTAGTCCATCATCTTTTCCTCACCTTGTCTCATGGCCTTTTATCTTGAGGTTGACATTATCCCCTCAGCAGTGTAACAAAGGATTTACTGGCCTTATTCATGAGGATCAAAAACTGTCTTCATTCACAGGCTGACACTGGGCTCTTTGCCAAGGTAATGGCCCTGATAGGAATCGTCTTGCAGTCCCTCTGGATTTGGGCAGCAGATGATGAAAAGGAAAGTCTGCAAACTTTGAAGCTGACTTTGGAGTTGCCCTCTACAGCTTCCCTAAGGAGACCTTAGAATGAGTCACCAACTTTTCTGACTGCATTTACTGATCCTTGGAGAGGAAATGTTCTCTAATCCTGTCATTGAACTTTTATGGCCTTCCGTTTCCAGTGACCCCAAAGCTTTGGGAAACTACCTTGTGTCCTTGGACTAGAAGGGAAATACATCTTCAAAAAATTAAAATCAGTTTAGCATGTTCAACTAGATTCCTATTTTTACATACTCACTTTATTTTGTAATTAAATACATGAGTGTGAAAGAACTTTAAAGATCTAGTCCAGTCCCCTGAGTTTCCAAATGGGAAAAAGACTGCTCAAAGAGCACTGAGGACGTCTGGCCTTCAGGTCAATTGTCCATCCCTGATTCATTTACTATCCATGGCTTATTTTTGTAGCTCCTGTGTAAGCTTCTGAGGACAGACAGGCCTGTCCTGTATTTTTTTTGTGTATCTATGAACTTTTAAAATGTTCTTGGCAAGCAGCAGATTCTCTGGATTAAACTTTTTTCCTTTTTGTTTCAGCTGACTATAGTTAGAGTGAAACAGATCTTTCTGTTTGGGGGCATTGGCTGGGCTTGGGTTTCTTTCTCACTTTAATTTCATTTTGTTCCAATGGAAAAACCAGCTGAATTATTTTACCTGAAAGGACATTGCCTCATCATCATAAAATCGCTCCACAAGAACAAGGGGTCAACAATGCCAGGAGCTGTATTAAGTATTTAAAAGTAGGACAGGGTCACATACTGAGGTAAGTTACCTTGAGTATTCTAACCTGAATTGGGGTGATTAAGCACCAGAGTTGTTGGGGTGATCCATCAAAAGCCAGCAGGACCAAACTACAAGTCAAGGTAGAAGTGTTACAGTCATTCAGGAGTCTGTGGTCATTCTAGTTGTCTGTGATGATTTGAATACAATATTTCCTTTCAAAATACAAGCATCTCCACTCACACAACCAGCCCCAGATAAAGGTGGGCTTCTGTATTTGCCTAGGGCAGGACAGATATGCATGAGATTGAGCAGAGTATATACCAAGCCAGAGGAGAGAAAGGAATAATGAAGAAGCCTCTCTGCTATAACCATTATTTGCATACTATCTCTGTTTTATTCTATTATTTCTACTCTGTCATGTAAGTTGCTTGCTTCCATTCTCAGGTCCCTCAAAGAGAATTCTCCTCCATCCTCCTATATCCCACAGGCATTTTTAAGAGAGTAAGTGCCTTTCATCAGTGGTTACAGTGTACTTGAAATATGTCAAGGACCAGACAAATACAAGTCATGCCCATAAAGAAAAAGAGAAAAACTGAAAAGTATCTAAACCACTGGGAATAAAGTTGAGAACCAGGTAAGAAGAGAAAAAGGGCCTTTGAAAAATCAAATCAGATTGAAATAAGAGCCTTCAGGAAAGCTCCCTTCTATGTGAGAACTGTATTTACTTTAGGATGTACATTTTGCATTGTCTATTTCCTTTTTTACAGTTACATAAATGTACTGTTTATACTAATTTGCTTTTTTCTTTTATTGAGTTTGTTGTACATTTTAGGTATACATTAAGATCACATTCATTTTTGAATTTGTAACTGTATATCACATACCTTGATTTTTATTTTTTTCATTTTTAAATGTGCACTGATGTTTAATGTTTTATTTTGAAATAATCTTAGTAATATACAGCTATGGGAGAAAATACAAAGATGCTACTAGTTTTTTTCCCAAAGATGTTATCTCACAGAAGTAAAGAAAATATCTCAACAGAAATTTGATATTGATATAATCTACCTTTCATGCACATTTCTTGCATTGCACAGATTTCGTTGTGTGTGTTTACTTCTGTGCAAGTTTATGCCATGAGAGATTCATGTATCACCCCTTCAGCTAAGACACAGTACAGTTCCAGAAATGCAAGGATCCTCTGTGCTGTCCTTTTATTGCTAAACTCACCTCTTTCCTGCAATTTTTATCCATCCATTATGCCTTACAAGCACAAATCTGATGTCCATTTCTGTAATTTTGTCGTTACAAAAAGTTATGTAAGTGAAAGGATGCAATGTATAATCTTGGATATAGATGTTTCTTTTTTTTTTTTTTCCCCACCCAGCAGAATTCTTTGGAGTATCTTCCAAATAGCTGTTTCTATCAACAGCACACTGCTTTTTAGTTCTCAAAAAATATTCCTTTTTACAAATGTGTAAAATGGTTTGCTTTGGCCATTTACCTGTTCGTGTTTTGCTATTATGAGTAAAGCTTCTATAAATGCCTGTGAAAGATTTTATGTCCCTAAGAACTTTTAATGGTCTGAACAAAAATAGTTAAGAATGCACTTTCTGGGTTATGGTAGTTTCATGTTCAGTATTATAAGAAACTGCCTAACTGTTTTCCAGTGTGGCTCTACCATTTCAATTCCCTTTCTGTGCCTCCTCTGCAGAATTTCCTGTTGTTGATATTTTAAATTATTTTTATTTTTATTAGTCTCATGAGTATATAGTAATATGTCACTGATGATTTAATTTTGATTTCTTTGGTGATTAATGATGCTGAACATCTATCTGATGTTTGTCAAATGTATTTTGATTTCAGTGAAATATCTCTTAATACCTTTTGACCATGTTTTACATGGAGTATGTATGTATGTATGTATGTATGTATGTATGTATGTATGTATGTATGTATTTATACTGTTAAGTTTTGAGAATTCTTTATACATTCTTTTTTTTGAAATATAGGTTGAAAATACTTTCTGCCATCTGTTACTTATCTTTTTATTCCTGTACCAGGGTATTTCACAGGAAAAAAAAAAGCTTTTAATTTTGATGGAATACCATTAATTAAATTGTCCTTTTCTGTACTGTTTCTATAGATTGTTAATAACAAAATTTTTTCTTACCTATCCTTAGATTCTTTAGATGTTCTTTTACTTTTTTCCTTAAATGTTATAATTTAAGTTTTCTATAAATCTATAGTTCATTTTTAGATATTTTCTTGTAAAATGTGAGGTTTAGATCACAGTTCATTATGTCTAGGAATATCAAAGTGTTCTACTACCATTTGTTGAAAAGGCTACCCTTCCCTCATTGAATAGTTTTTGTATCTTTGTCAAAAATAAATGTAACATTTTTTTTGAGACAGGGTCTCGCTTTGTAGTTCAGGCTGGCTCTGAGCTCACTATGTAGCCCAGGCAAGCCTGGAACTCAGTAATCCTTCTGCCTCTGCCTCCTAAGTGCTGGGATTACAGGCGTGAGCCACCACGCCCGGCAGTGTAACATATTTGTGTGTGTTTATTTCTGATTTCTCCATTCTCTTCCATTGATCTATGTATTTATCATTTCAATATTACAGTGCTGCCTTGATTATTTTAGCTGTGTAGCAAGCCTTTATATCAAGTAAAGTGATTTCTCCTACTTTAATCTTCTTTGTCGAATTTATTTCAATCATTCTAGGGCCTGCTCTTTTTAATGTAAATTATAGAGTAAGATCACACATATATAAGATGAACTTGCTGAGATGGGTAAGAATCTCTTAAGCGCCACTCAAGTCAAATTTTGGGAAGGTTGATATATTTGTTATGTTGAATCTTCTAAAACATGAACATAGTATGTTTGTCCATTTATTTAGCTGTTTTATTATTTCTTTCATCAGCATTTTGTATTTTCAATATGAAATAGATATGTTGTTAAATGCCTACTTTAGTTTTTTTTTTAAATTTTTATTGAAGCAATTGTAAATGTTCTTATTTTTGTCTCAATACATTCATTGATTACATATAAATGTAACTGATTCTTCTGTGGTGATCTTGTATCCAGAAACCTTGAAGATATATATTTACTTTTCTACTCTTCTTCTAGTTCTAAGCCTTACAAATCCAGTGTCTTATCTTGCAGATTATTAGAATGAAGTTTGCCTCTGATAAACACACTTACAGCAGTACAATATGAAATTTGTCATTAAGGAGGAGGCATAAGTTTATTAAGTTGACATGAAAACTACAAAAGCATGAAGTTATTGGACTTTTTGGTAAATTTTATTCATCTCAAACATCCTTATATAATTTTTCTTTAAGGTATTTAAAGTTCATTCCCAAATACTATAAAAAAGTCGTTTATTACCTAAGAAGTCAAAAGATGAGGATTCTTAACAGACCTTGGAAAAAATGTTGAAAGTATAAAAAGGTATTTTATCTTTAAAAAGAAAGTATACATATAATTATTTTAGAGAAGTTTATATAAAAAACAAAGTTTGAATCAAGTTCATGATTATTAATGGAGGTAAATGTAACTAGGTTGATCATTCTGAATATTCTATTTCTTAAGTATACAGGGGCTTAGATTTTAGATTGTATGTTCATAGACACACAAGTGCATGTAAACAGGCATACATATCCCTCTACGTTTCAATGAATGAATTGATTTGCATTAATTACAATATGAGGGACTTATACCAAAGATCCTCTGTTTTAAAATGAGCCAGTACTGAGTGCCCAGTGGTAATTATAAAACAGCTCCTATATAGGGGGTGGGGTGGTGGGGTGGTAGGGATGTGGATAAAAATGAGAATTGACCTGTGTCACATATTGGTACAAATTCCCCAATGTTGTGCGTGATTGTGAGCTGTGTACACAATGTACCAATAAAGAATTCAATTAAAAATAAATAAATGTAACTAGTTTTGCCAGTTTTGATCAGAAGCCTTATCTCTACTATGTGTTAGAAGATATATACTGGGGAAACAGCCAAGTCAAGGGGAAAAAAAAACAATGTTGGCTGCACATGGACTAGCAAGAGAATACATCATAGAAGTGATTAAATGATGCACTATTCATTCAGGAGCTGAGGCCTTGGGTATTGTCCTTAGATGTAGATTGTGGTTTGACATTGCTTACATATTTTTTACTGCAATGATTTGAATGTTATTTGCAGAAAGTCAATATTGGCAGTTTCCTCAGGGTGGAGATATAGTTGCCTAGTCACGATTCATTGACTTGTGCTCTGCTCTTGGGGTGGCAAAGGAAAGATATCTATTTTTAGGCACATTGTTAATGATGTTTTTGCCTTTAGATCCACAGAAATCAGAGATTTGTTCTGTTTTATTTTACTGGGACAGGTTTTATCCTTAGTGATGGTATAAAGGAAAAGTTAGGAAGGGAAAGGTATTAATTTTCAGTATTTTTGCCTCACAATTTCTCCAGTTCTTTTATGCAAGTCTCTGTTATTTGTGGGTGTTCTTATACCTGAAAATATGAGTGATCAAGGAAGGAACAACATGTTATAGAGTGGAAAATGTATACTTACTTACCACTCTGCAATTCTTCCTACACATTGACAAAAGTCTGAAATCTTACCATCACTTCTCTTTGTTGGACTCTTCGGAAGTCAAAATCTCTTAGAAACTTTTGACACAGGTGACCACACTGTCCTTGCTGACACATCCTCCTCTCTAACCCCTGCGGTACTACATTTTTCTTGTTTTCTTTTTTCCCCTTTCAGACAAAGTACTTCTTTTCTGCTCCTTTGTTGGCTCCCCTCTTTCATGGTATATTAGATTCCCTGGAATTCAGTTGCAATTTGTCTTTTCTTCCCCATCTATACTCTTTGCATAGGGTATTGCATTTAGCTTTATGGCTTTTGTATCATTTCTATGCTTCTTATTCCCAGATGTTTTTTACTTTTAATGGTATATCCCACGTGTGTCTACTTTCCTCAAGTTCTGCTATTACTACTGTATTTGAAGTTACCAACATTACTTTCTTGAACTGTGGGACTAGTGGACTATACCTCCTTAATACTTTTCCAAATTCCTCTCATATTTTCCTTCATAAAGACATCGTTCTTAAATATAGGACATGGTTTTAAATTGCCTTTATGTCCTTCTTCTGTAGGGTTTTGAATGTTCTTTGCATGTGATTAATATTGGCAGTACCCTGTGCACATTTTGAGTGTCTCTTTATTGATTTGTGCTCTGTTCCTGGAGTGGAGAACCCCAAGGCTAGTCTTTTGTCATAAAACTAATCCAAGCTTAAGTTCATTTAATGGTTGTATAAACTCCTCTCTAATCTTAACTGTCACTTTAAATCTCTCATACTGGTTCGCTAAGATCCAGCTGTACTATTTTTCTCTCACTATCATTTCATTCCAAATATAACCTTCTTAGGGGGTTTTCTCTGACCCTCAATCTACCTAAAATACTTCATACCCTGTATTGGTCACTCTGTACCATTATATTGTTTCATTTTCTTATTTATAACTGTGACTGTCTGAAAGTACTTGACTATGCTTTGAGAGGAGAAAAATTGTTTTTAAATAGATGTTGTAAATTATTGTATGGCAAATGTAATCTTACATTTTTGAGAAAGGAGATTTCCTTCTTACTCACAATTTAGAGATTCTAGACATGATTGCAGCAGTGGTCTATGGAGTTATTGTTGTTATTATTATTCTTATATCTTTACAGTAACATTGACGTTTTTTAGGTAAATATTCTGTGGAACTTTAATAGATGAAATTGTTGAATAAAATTCCTATGGTGAAGCAGTAGTTATGGTGGTTAAGTTGCCCAGGTAGTATTTTTATCTAGAAACGTCTCTGAAGACCCGTAAGACTCACCATGGGCTCTCTCAGGCTCTAAAACATATCTTAACCTATTAGAGTCAAGATATGAAGGGACTGCAGCATCATAATTCTAAGCCCTATTTCTGTAGATTATAGTTCAATATATACTTAATTGTAATGGACACAGGAGACTCCATATGAACTCATGCCACTGAATTGCATGGTCTGAAAACAGGTCCCATTTAGATAGATTTTTAGACCAGGATATGGATCAAGGCATGTAGCATAGATGTCAAAGATTAGATAGAAGGTTTTTTCAATTCTTTTGGGTATATTCCTAGCAGGGGGATAGCAGGGTCAAATGGGACCCCTAGTCCTAGCTTTCTGAGAAATCTCCACACAGATCTCCACAATGGTTGCACAAGTCTGCAATCCCACCAACAGTGGAGAAGAGTTCCTTTCTCCCCACAGCCACGCCAGCATTTATTGTTGGTTGATTTTGTGATCGCAGCCATTCTTTGTAGAGTGAGATGAAATCTCAGTGTTGTTTTCATTTGCATCTCTCGAATGACCAGTGATGGTGAACATTTCTTCATATGCTTCTTGGCTGCTTTGACTTCTGCCTCTGAGAAATATCTGTTTATTTCAGATGCCCATTTTTGAATTGGGTCTTTAAACTTGGGGAGGCTGATCTGTTTGAGTTCTTTATATATTGTAGATAATAGCCCTTTGTCTGATAAACAGCTAGTAAAGATTTTTTCCCATGTTGTTGGTTGTCTTTTAGCAGTGCCAGCGACTTCTTTTGCTGTGCAAATCACATTGGAAAGACAGATGTACACCCTTGTTCATAGCAGCTCAGTTCGTGATAGCTCAATCTTGGAAACAACCCAAATGTCCATCAACTGGAGAGTGGATAAAGAAGACGTGCTTTTTTTTTTTTTTTATAAAATAGAGTATTACTCTGCCATAAAGAATGAGAAGATCGATCCATTTAGGTGCAAATGGAGACACCTGGAGGATATACTAATAAGTGAAATCAATAGATCACAGATAGACAATTTCCAGATCTTCTCTTTGG
>PVIC010054496.1:0-11529 GCA_004025085.1 Thryonomys swinderianus | reverse complement strand
AAAAAACTTATAGCTAATATTTTGAATATATTCATAATAATTGCCTTAGAATATATATATACCTAATACTGAATCAGTGGGGATATAATACTTTAAAGTCTATTTTAATTGTTAAATTTGTTACTCCTCTAATTTTCATCAATTTATGTTCCCACAAACATGATAAAAAGGCAACTTTTGCATGTTTGCCAATTTGCTATCTGTGAAAGTGTAAATTGCTTCATTTTTGGTTCTGTGGGTTGGATACTTATTCAGATAGTTGTTCTGTGTTGGCTTTGTTTTTAGGAGTTTGTTTCTTGACTCCATCATCCACGGCCTCTTCCTTCACTCAGCCCACATGGGGGCTGGTTCGCAGACTGGCCTCAGGCCACTAATTCTCAAGGAGCATTTTAATCTCAGAACTAGTTGTTACAATCAATGTCAATTTCTTTGAGTCTGCTGATATTTCTTTCCTGAAATATCTGTCCTAAATATTCCATGGACAGATTAGAATTAGAAAGATCTTGACGATGTAGTTGGTTTTCTTAAACAATGAGGATGCTGACACTTTTACCACGCTGTTAACTTTGCAGTGGCACAGATGGGGGCAGGATGGAAGGCCCCTTGGTAGATACTAGCTGAAGAGTTATATCCAACTTTCTGTCCTCTTCCTTTTCTATTTCTGTCTAACACTTTCTTAGATTACTTTTAAAGAACTCATGGGCTTATGGTGGAAAATTACAATGCCTTTTTTATACAGTATCTAAGTTAAAAATCACTTAATGATTTAAAGCCTATTTTAAATGCCATATCCTGATTATTGTCTTCAAACTTTTAAACTATTCAAACTTGGCAGTACAACTAGGGGATCTAAAAAGTAAATTCAAATGTTTAATACTGATTAGAAATTGGCAAAATGATGACTTCAGAAGGAAAAGTGGTTAGGGAACTAGCATTTCTGTGCCAACTATGTGTTTGAGTATTTTATTCATTTACTGCTCAGATAAACATTATGTGATTTTGTTGTATTATACAAGCTAACTGAAGTTGTTACCAGTTCAGAGCCACTTCCTTGGAAACATAAGTGGGTCTGACTTGAAAAATGTGTTTTTCACTGTTTAGAGGAGTTGTATTGAAAATGCAAGGTGTTACTTCTCCTAAGACTTCCTTTTCGTAAACTCAAAAAGAAAACTTAGACACTTTAAGACATGAAGTTAACACAGTGATCCTTGTCATTGCTTTCGATCTTTTCTTTCAAGAAAAAGAAATGACTTCTGAAGTAAGATGATTATTCATGACTCCAGTTAGAAAATAGGTCATCTCAGCTATGCCTCACTGCATTGGGAAGTAGGCTCTGGTTTTCAGTACAGCTGTCTGGCCATTTATCTTTGTTAGTGAAACACCATGCCCGTTAATCCATGAGCAGATGTCCACCTAAGCTTTTTGTCATATCATCTGACAGCTGACCAAAGGCATAAGTGGGGTGTGTGTGTGTGTGTATGGATGGGTATTGGGTAGGTGGGAGGACTGGGTAATACTGAGCTGAGTGCCTAGCATTTTAATATTTTTTCATTAGTAGGGATAAGATGTGGAGGGTGCTTATGCGAGAGAGAGAGAGAGAGAGAGAGAGAGAGAGAGAGAGAGAGACTGAGATTGAGAACATGTAGAAGTACTTTGAACAGGTAGCACTGGTGTTTTTCCTCGGGAACAGGCCAACGATTAACTTGGTAATTCCAACTCTTTCCTATCTGCCAGAGACGAGCTCTTGTCGCGGAAGGATTGGATGGAAAATGCCAGTAAGTCTAAGGAGAAGCCTATGTTATCTGCACTTTTGATAAGCCAACAACTGAGGAGTTTGTTTGGAGCAGCTATTGAAAGGCTTTCTTGTTTAAAAAAGTAAACAAATCTCATGCCCCAATCTGGCCTCTAGTGTCATATCAGGTTTTGAATAAACCGATGTCTGGATGCGGGCTTGCTTTCCTTTTGAATTAGACATTCGGTCATACTGAGTCACCAAGATGAGAATTATAAAAGAATTGTCTTGCTGCATCCACACTCCAGACTCCCAGCCAGCCCAGGGGTAAGGAGTTGAGACGGTGGCATTCATTCAGGAGCTGTCAAGTGAGAAAGCCTGAAGCCAGGCTTGAGTGGAAGTTTACTCTTGATATCTGATTTCTTGTATCAAAGCTCATCTGTAGAAAAAAAAAAACAGTAGCGCTTGTCCCTGTGACAGGGTAATGTCTGGTAATAACAGTAAAAATGTTCCATAACTTGGCATTGTGTTATGGACCAAATGAAACAAACATTGATGTCAATCAATCTTGCAATCAACTTTAGAGGGTATGGTAGAAGAATAAGGAGCAATCTATCAAATAAACACACTATTTGCTTGTCATTTTTCTAAGATAATTTTGGGGGGCTGAGTATTATCTATAAATCCTTGGCTCATACTTTATCATGACCTTATTGTTTTTACACCATAGTGGAGAACACTGATGTTTCGTGATTATCCAATGAATAGTTTCTGAACTGCCAACTCTGATATTTCAATGCCTCTCATATGATTTGTACAGTGCACATATTCAAAGGCATCCTCATGACTGTAGTCATTTATAGGTGACCAAATGTTTCAGTGCCAACCTCTGTCCCCTCAGTGGAAAACTAGCAGACTGCTGAAAATTCCCTTGAAGGCCTTTGTAAGTGTGTGTTTGAGATCTGCTCTGTATACAGATGACTGGGAAAATACACAGAAAGAAAGGAGAGCGAACTGACTGGTCTGTGGAAGTAAGTGCCAACTAGAGATCTTGGAAGAGTCCAGCTGTATAAGGCACCATCTGAGGACCCACAGGTATCTATTTCCGGTTTCAGTTATTGCACCCTGGGTCCACCCTCCCCAGGTCATACAAACATACTGTTATTTCTTCGAAGGTGCTCTTACCATGAAAGAAGAGCCTATCCCCTCAGAAGACCTTGGTGTTGTACTCTAAATGTTTATGTCTGTCTCAAATTCATGTCTTAAACCCTAAATCTCAATGTGATGGCGTTTCAAGTGGGGCCTTTGTGAAATTGTTAGGTTATGAGCAGAAACCCTTGTGAATGGATTGGTGGCTTTATGAGATACCTGAGAGCTCCTTTTTACTTCCATAAAAAACAGCATGGAGATGAAGAAGAGGCTCCTATCCAACTCCATGTCTGCTGGAGCCCTGATCTTGGGGTTTTTAAACCCCAGAGCTATAATCAATAAACTTTTGTTGCTTGTAATCTTGCTAATCTATGGAAATTTGTTGCACTAGCCTAAACTCACTCAGAAACTGGAGACATGAGATTTCTGAAAGTTGGTGAGAGAATAATCTAGAAGTGTGCTAGATAGTTTTGGGGACAAGACTTCAAATAGAGAACTTCTCTTTGAGTTCAGTGGATTCATCAAAAGGAGCTGGTGCTTTAATGCCTATTCTTATATTTTTAAAGAGTCAGAAAAATGTCATTTAGTGATCCAAGATTTCACAGTTAAGTATTTTGTTATGGAAACTTATAAATTCACTGAGGCACTCATTTAATTCTAATAAATATGAGACACAAAATGTAAAGAAAATGAGAAAGTAAAGATCAGAGATAAAGATTCACATCCCTGTGGAGGAAACTATGATTGTCTCAGAGCTTGTGCTGGAGGGCGGATGGAAAGGAAGTTTCCTAGTATATGCAAGTCTATGTATAATTAACAATGACTGAGAAGACTGGTAACCTTTTATCCTTTGCGAATCTAGAACTTTCCCCCTGTATTATTGCATATACTTTAACAGTTTTATTCACTTATTTTTTGTGAAGTTTCTTTCTTTGTGTCTCTTTGTCTCTCAGAGAAGGATGCCTACTCCACAGTTATCCTCTGTTACATTTTGTTTTTACATGCAAATTTTAAATTGAGGATGTGGCTCTAGGGTTTCAGTTGTCCCCTTGGAAACAGGATAGATTTTCTGCGTAGTTATCTATTCAGAACTGGGGAGGAGAAATGGTCTTGTTTAAAATGTTGATTAGTCTTACTGGACTACTTAGACCATGTGGCTTAAACTTCAGAAGATTTTGTTCTCACAGTTCTGGGTGCTGGAAGTCAGAGATCAAGCCAAAGGCTAAAGTTCTTCTGGAGGCCTTGCCCTTTGGCATGCAGACTGCTGGCTTCTCTCCCTGTCTTCGTATGGGCTTCTGTCTGTGGGTATCTGTGTCTTGGTTTCTTCTTACCAGGATACCAGTCATAACTGGATCAGGGCCCACCCTTAAGACTTCATTTTACTTTAATTACAAGGTGAAGGCTAGATCTCTAGCTACTTTCTGAGGTACAGGAGTCTGGGTTTCAAAGTCTGCATTTTATGAGGGAGAGACAGGATTCAGTCCATCATGAGGACTGAGCTTCTGGTTTTGTATTTAAATAGACATCTCGTATTACTATGGATATTGATTATAGATGAACCCATTCGCTCTTTTTATTCACTAGGAATTAGGTGTGACCCGCATTTTACGGATGATGTGAGTGGTAAGAAGGGGTTAACCAGATGCCTCAAGTTAACCCTGACAAGATGGCACCATCAAGGTTTTCAGTTAGGGCCCACTCTGGTCCTGTCAACAGTCCCCTGTATTTTGTGTCTGAAGGAATTGGGAGCCTTTCTACACCTTCCACGTGAACTTCCTCATGAGCAGCAGGTTTTACTTCATGACCCAAACTCTTGAAGCACTGCATTGGCCTAGAATCACCACAGCACAGAGGGGCCTCTCGCTCTGGGCTCTGGCTTGTGTGTGAGTCATAAATGTCTTCATGGTGGACCTTCGCCCGAGACATTTTCCAGAGATGAATGTTTACTGTCGGTGTTTGCCTGGTTTACGTTTCATCGTGCCTCTGAGACAGTCTGTTTCTTGGCTGCACTGTGGCCTTACTTCCAGAGTTAGGTAAAAGTGGCCGCTTTCTGAGGAGACTGGCATCTGCCTGTTACAGTGCAAAAGCCAGAGACCACTAGGTAGGTGTGTTGGCTCTTTTATTTAGGATTTTGTTTCTTAAACACTCTCTTAGTATGATTTATAATATAATTCTCCCAAATCATTTGAGTTACTCTACAGAAGAGCTTCAGACCCCCAACACACTAGATGATTTGGGATGGATCACTCTTAGTTGTGAAGCTGTTCTATGTGTTAGCATCCTCGTCTTCCACGCACTGGAGAAGAACACATCTAGTTGTGCTGCCTGTTAATGTCTCCATATCTTGCTACGCGTCCCCGGGAGGACAAAATCATGAGGAATGTGAAACACCATGTTAATACATTATGAAAACACTGTTCTGGGATGTGTCTACTTTCAGGAGGAATTATTACCTGTTTGGTCAGTACTGATTGAAAATGTGTGTACTTTACCACCCTAGGACTAGTTAGATGTTACATCCAACTACCTTAAAGTTTATGCATTTCTTAATTCAAAATATCTCTAGCCATTATTTTACTGTAAAATACACCTATTGCATGTAGGGAGATAATAAATATTCATTTCCTTTCTTTCTTCATCTTTCCCTCCTACCGGTTCCTCAGATTACATTAGATTTTCTAGTTAAAGCTTTGCAGTTCTGAATTAATTGTATTTTCATGAATTCCGGGGGATTAATTTGGCTTTCCTCATTCTTTTCATGGACTTCGGTAATGTCCAAGTGACTCATTCACTTTATCTCAGAGGTCTGTTCAAGAGCAGGTGAAGCTTACAAAGCAACATGTTCAGTATGATCCCAATTTTGTCTGATATTACACGTGAGCACACACATGTACTTGCAGAAAACACTCCGGAGTGTTATGCTCTAAAGTATATCCCTTCTTAAACATCATTCTTAACATTTCTTCATTTTGTCTATTTATATATTTTCTCTACAACTAACATCTACTGTTTTGTGTAACTAAAATATACATATATTATAATTAAAGTATATATATTTTATTAACTATAATTTATTTCATATATATATATATATATATATATATATATATATATATATATATATATGAAACCATTTTCAAGTTTTCTACAATGTAAGTGCCAGATTTGGCCTTGGTCTGCTGGGGCTGTTAATAGTGTTAAAAGTTTTATTTGAAATGGTGCTTATTCTCGGAAGAAACAGGGATAACTGAGTCACCCATCACATTTTAGGAGAAAGGATGAAACAAGAAACCCCATAGGAGCAGGTGGAGATTTGCTAGGCGGATTTCTATTTTGTACTGAAAGCTTTTTGGGGTCAAAGTACATGTCTAAGCTTGAGCTCAGATGGAACTTTCCTGAGCTTGGAGTGGCTGAATTTAGCAGTGAGCTAAGGGTCTGGGTCACTTAAGTCACCCAGCAGAGAGCTGCTAGGGCAATTGTGGCCCTTGTGTATTTAAAGCTGCCCAGGAGCACACTGTGTTCCTAGAGCATGTGGGCCTTGCCTGCCTCCACGCGGCCTGGCAAAATTAAGAACATCCCCAAAGAGCCACCAGCTTTTAAGGTGACTCATTGGCAATACCCCCTGTGCCTTCAGGAGTCCCATCTTGGGACTAAGAGCATGGCTGTCACTGAGATACACCCTTGCTGCTTACTCTATACCTAGGGAAACTAAGGCCGGCTTTTCTCAGGGAAGTATACTAGTGCTGGATTAGACACATTGCTCTTTCTTGCCATCCTTTGCATATCAGAACGCTGCTATGAGAAGAGAAGTGGCTGTTTGTGGAGGGGAAAAAGGATGAAGGCAGGTTTTGAGCTCTGAGTGCAGTTTGAAGGAGGATATGTCAGCACCTACTGTGGGCTGGTTAGAAGGAAGAGTATAAGCCTGAAAGATTGACACATCAGGTTCTGAGCACAATTTCCACTGTGTATTATCACCCTTTTAGGGATAGATAAATTATTTAGCCTTTTGCAGCTCCAGCTTTCTCATCTATAAAATGGGAACAAAACAGATATCCTTTTAGTTTTTTTTTTTTTTGAGATGGGGTCTCACTTTGTAGTTCAGGCTGGCCCTGAGCTTGCTAAGTAGCCCAGGCAAGCCTCGAACTCAGCAAGCCTCCTGCCTCTGCCTCCTGAGTGTTGGGATTACAGGTGTGAGCCACCACACCTGGATCCTTTTAGTTTTTTATGCTGTGGATGTGTGAGGAGAAAGACACAGAACACATGAAAGTAACAATGAGAAACAGCAAACTTAAATATTCCTTTCTTTTTGTTCGTTTTGCAGGTTTGATGCTGATATTAAGAGCAGACCAAGAATTCACAAATGTTTTTGATAAAGGGACTTACAGTAAATATAGTAAATATAATATATTAATATTACTACAAATACAGTGTTATTACTAAAAATATAGTAAATATTTTGCTCAGATGTTGGATCCTTATGAATAGCAAATGTCCAGCTTAATTGTAATGAATTCAGTGGAACCAACCCAGAAAAGCACACAAAGGCTCCCTGCTCCACAGGGAAGCCTGAGGCGGGAGGCTCTGTAGGCTCACATAATAGGTCTGTGTTCAAATAATCTTTGGCTATTTTCAGCTAACATTTATTGCTTGATCTTGAAAAAAATAGTGAGACTGTCTTGACGTTTAGTTTAAAATTAAAAAAATGACTACATTGCCTCACTAAGGATGTTCCCAGTGAGTTGTTTAAATTCTGAAGTACAAATAAAATTATGTAAAATTGTATTAAAAGAGACAGGAGGCAAAATTGAAGCTATTAGGTACACACTTTCATAACAAAGAAAGAACAAATTTTTGGCAATTTTCTTTGGTGAAACTAAGATTATAATGATAAAAATGGAGTAAAAATGTATTTAATATGGTTCCATCCATGAAAAGAAACTCTTTTTAGGGAGACTGTATTTCACTTAATTAGGGCTCAAAATTAGTGTCCCTTAGAATCCATGTGATGGCCAGTGTTCATCTATATTAACCATTCCTAACTTCCCAGGCATACAGTAGGCTGGGTTTGCTTCCGAGCAGTAGTATGCCAGTATTTCTTATAGAATATGTACTCATAGTGCTAATTTCTGCCGGTGCTCTGACATTAATCATTAATGAGTAAATAATGTGAGATAATAATTGATATATAATCAACTGTTAGAAGGCTATAATCTCAAAAGGCTGAAGTAATTAAATCTTTAAATAAACAGACTCTTGGAAGCTGAAAGAGTGCTTTCTCTCATTTGATCAAATGAGTCTTAACATGTCTCCTTTTGTGGCTAAAATCTGGAAAATAGTAGGTAGAGTAGGTAGAAATTATCAGGCCACACAAACTGACCACCTACAAAGAGAGATCAAGCAATGAATGACTATGAAAACAGAGGGTTCCTCAAAGAGATTCTGCTTTTGATCCAGTAAGAAATAGACATGCCTGCCTTCAGGGTGGGTGTGACTAAAGGAGGGGCTAACATTTGGCACGAAGGGCTCTCCTGCTGCCTCTGACTGACCTGCACGCACAGTCAGATTTGTCAGTTACCTACAGATGCCTGAAGGCAAGTATGATCACATAAATATGAGGTCCAGGTCAGAGATTCAGCTCAGTGGTTCTGGTGTCTGCCTACCAAGCACAAGGTCCTGAGTTCAATACCAAGCATGGAGACTCACGCCCACCACCAATAAGTACCACACACCACAATGCTTGGTGTGGTGGCTCACGCCTGTAATCCCAGTAGTCAGGAGGCAGAGGCAGGAGGATTGTTGAATTTGAGGGAATACATAGTGAGCTCAGAGCCAGTTTGAACTACAAAATGGGACCCTGACTCAAAACAAAACAAAACAAAACAAAACAAAAATCTCTCTCTCTCTCTCTCTCTCTCTCTCTCTCTCTCTCACACACACACACACACACACACACACACACACACACACAATGAGATCTATTCTTCACACACAGGGATTACATTTTAGTGAAAAACTATTATGTAGTGGAAATTACCCAGTGAAACAGGAGATTCAAAGAGGTATTAAAGTTAAGCAATATATTTTTGATATCTGAGTTATCAAAGAGAAGAGTATTTATATTTCTGAATACTTGAGAGATAGACATGGACAAGGGTTGAGACAGAGCAAGAAGGGACTAAGGTATATTAGAAAAGTTCAAAGCAGGAAGTTGCTAACTCTACCATTTGTGTGATGGAAAGGAATGGTCCTGCTGTAGTATGTGACTGAAGTTCAGTGGAGGACTGGCTGTTAACAGAGGCTGCCATGTTAGTTGTGCTAAAGGTGTTTAAGGCAAGAATTTTAAAATTTGAAGACAGTAGAATTGGAAAATGCTACAACTTCTTGCAATTTAATGGAAAATAGCCAATTTTGAGGCAAAAATATTTTAAAGTGCATTGTTTTAGCTTAACTATAATCTTTAGTTAATGAGTATTTAATAAGCAAGCTTTGAAGGTGGGCTGAAAAATATGACCTCTCAGAGCTGCTATTTAGCATATATTTTCTCCATTTTTGTGTCAAGAGAACACAGAGACAATGTATCTTCTTATTTTCGCTAATAAGTGGAAAAACACACAAGTAGGTAAGGATAAATGTCAAAGAGGAAAAACAGAAGTACACTTCCAAGCAAAATTTATTAGATGTCTACTCAAGAAAAACACAATGATCTTTGCTTGTAAGAATTCAATTACCTGAAAGTCAAGTATGAATAGTTTTCCTTTTAAAATCAGATACAGAGAATAGAAACAGTACTTTTTCTTAAATATGACAGGCAACAGGTTTTGAAGTCTTGTCTGATAACTGGCATTAAAAAGAATTAGTCAATTATTAGCAAAGCTGCATGCACTTGATTTAATTTCAAACCCGAAGCCCTGAAAATATAAAGCTGGCTGTGCACGTGACAGCGAACATGGTAGGCGCCCCACAGGTGTCCCTTTACTTCTTAATGAAACTCCTCTGGATTCGATATTTCTGTACATTTTAGTTTGGCCGCTAAGACCTTTTCAATTCATAAACGTTTGCATATCTTACAGAATCACACTATCAAGGGGCGCTTGTGATCTGCGAGATACTTAAAGGACAATCTTCTCAAAGTGTTTCAGCTTAGTTTAAGTGTAGGATAAAGATCAGATTAGGAAGTTCCTCTGTTTTCTCAACAACTAAACAAAGTCTGTACAAAAAGAAGAACAAACATATGTACAAAATTCTACAGTCTACATATTGTGAAAAGATCAGTCACTGTCCATGAAGAAATGCAATAAAAAGTCTTATCTATAAGGTGCTCAAGATCCAAAGATGAACAGTTCTTATTCAAATTCATAAGAAATACAAAGCTAGTTTTCAGGGTATATGCAATTTAGGCACTGTTAACCCTGTTAAATCTTTCCTGCTCTGCGTTAAGGCAGAAAAAAAAAATCCTGAATGATTTAACAGTCTCTAAAAAGTGCCCAATTTATTCCTAAGAAATATTTTACATACACCAGGAAAACCAGGCTCAACATATTCCTGTTCTCAAATGTAGCCAGGATTCTGGGTTCCATAGAAGAAAAATAATTATCTTAGTAAAAATAACTGTATTGACCATAATCCTTACTAAAACCAGCCTTAATACTTGGGATGCTTCTGAAGTACTCTATTTGGAGAAAATAATACATTGGATTCCTTTACATTCCCATAAAATGTACAACATATCATATGGATTATATGTTGTCATACAATCTCAGATGTGTATGTGTACACACAGTGACACCTTACCTACTAGTATTGCTTACAGATACTTTCAAGTGTCTATGTTAGAATAGTACTTTGCACCTCTCACTAACACTGCTTTCATTTAAATTTTTATCAGATAAATAAAACACTAAGAGCTCATGATGCTGATTATTACATTTTAATATAAAATAGCAATGCAACTTTACAACACAATAATTTTTTCTGTATTCTACCTAATCCTCTTTTTATTCTCATGATAATTATCAAAGGCTCTTATCCACTCGCTGTTTGTACTTCTAAAAAGTACAAAGGACTGTAGGGAAAGACCACTCTTGGAAAACTTACATTCAATCAACAAAATCACACCCATACGAATTAACTTTCCTACTCTTGCGTTAAGGTTTGCAATCACTGTGCATAAAACATGTAAGTGCAGGCAAACGATAGCTGAAGTACGGTTGTCATACAGTGTAAACCAGGACACTAGGCAAACTCGTGAAAGGAAAATAGTGTCAAGCTAAGAACGTGGAAATGCGAACCACAGCGTTTTGGAATAAACAATCTTCCGGTTGCCTGGGGCAGCAGCAGCTTCCCAGAGAGCCTCCTGGAGACGCTTCCTTTTGTTGTCTTCCTCTCAACTAGTTTACTCTTTTAAAATCTAATAATATTCCTTCCGATCTCCCACATAGACTTGCCGAAGTTCAGAGCGGAACGCAGGCAGATCTCCTTTCCGGCGGGTGCGAATCGGCCGTGCCTCCCCCGGGCTCGCGGCGGGGTGACCCTGCTGGTGTGGGCGGCAGGAGGTGCGGATGGTGGCGGCCTATGGGAACCCTAAGGCCTGGCGACAAGAGGCCGCGAGGGTGTTTCGGGCGAGTTTATGCAGATGTGCTGCTGAAATG
>PVIC010054495.1:0-11527 GCA_004025085.1 Thryonomys swinderianus | reverse complement strand
CATACTATGTAGGTTACGCCCCCACAAAAACACCCCAATTTGCAAAAAGGGGATTGATATAACAAAGGAACTATTTTCCAGCATGGCAAGATTTAAACTTGTAATTATGTAGGTAGATATCTTTGATAAAATTAAGAACTCAAGCTAAAAACTTTAAAATAAAAATGCATACGTTAGAAATATTTCATAACATTGAAATAGCAAATACTGTACCTTGGCTCTGGGCCCAAAGAGCTGTATATTCTTTCAAATAACTGTCAACTGTAAAGACTTCACTGTAGTCCTTATGAGCATACAAGCCTTCCTCTACTTCACTTTGGGAGTTTGGGTTTGAACTTGGAACAATTTCTTCAAACTCATCTTTAACCTGAGTCTTCATTCCTGTAACTGTCTTTCTGTAACATTAAAAAATTATTTATTTTACCTATATTATATTTTTAAACATTTTCATCAATAAATAGTATATGTTCATTGTGGTAAAATTATCAAAGTTCCATAAAGCCTTACCACCTGAGGTCAATACAAAAATCATATGTCTCAATTATTTTGCATATTTAAAACTAAAGTAGATTCACGTACATGGTATTCTGTAATGTGTCCTTTTCTGTTAAACAATACGGCATGGTCATGTGTACATATCAATGTATATTCATTTTACAGGGCCCACTCTATCAGTGCTACAGTTACATCATCTAAGTCTCCCAGAAGCCTCTGTGTTAAAGGCTTGGTCCCAGAATGGCACTAATAGGATCTTTCCAGGTGGGGTCTGTTGGGCAGTCTTTAGGTCACTGGGGCATGCCCCTGGAGAGAACAGTAGGATCCTGGCTGCTTGTTTGTTATCTCTTTCAATTCCAATCCAGAAGATGAGTATGTGTCATGTGCTCCCACCGTGACACAATGCCTCATCACAAAAACAATGGAGCCAATTGAAATATTCAAAACTGTGATCCAAAATACCTATAAATCTATTTATAAATTGATTAGCTCAGGTGTCTTGTTATGCAATGGAAAGCTGACTGGCATAATCAGTAAATCATAATTTATTCAACCAGTTGCCTACCATTGGAGATTTAGAATTGTTTTAATTATTTACTATTATAAGCAATAATGCAAGGAACATCTCTGTAAAATTATCTAATCACTTTCTCAAAATACATTTCCTGCCTGGGGATTTATTTCAGTGGTGCTGTCTGCCTTGTAAGCTAAAGGTTATGAGTTTGATACCCAGTACCACAAAAAACAAAAAAACAAAATGTGTTTCCTAAAGACAGAAATTATAAAGTTAAAGGTATACAGCTTTCTTGTTTGTCACATGCTGCCAAACTGCCTTTGTACTGTATATTCAGTGTCTGCTCCACAATACCATTTTCCATACTGTGCTTCTTACTAGGTTGGTAACCAGCCAGTGCCCCTTGTCTCGACAAACTTAGATGGGTTAACAACTTCCTTCTGTTCCCAGTTTGAGTACTTTTTTTCTGCTTTAAGCTTACCCATACTTACTTCCTGACTGATTCAGGTATATTTGCCATTGTCTAACCTATTAGGATACTGAATTACAAGAGGTCTTCCAATAGATAAACACTATTGCAATTTAGCTATATATCCTAAAGTACTTTTTTGCTAATATCCTAAAATAGTTTGGCACTCATAATTCCTTCATACAGA
Source organism: Thryonomys swinderianus (assembly GCA_004025085.1). Classification (NCBI taxonomy): domain Eukaryota; kingdom Metazoa; phylum Chordata; class Mammalia; order Rodentia; family Thryonomyidae; genus Thryonomys; species Thryonomys swinderianus. The sequence continues at coordinate 9,862 of PVIC010054495.1, read as the reverse complement.
TTGACAGAACCAAAATTAATGCAACAAAAATTTGAGTGTGCTGTATCTTAAAACTCATTGGTATAAAAATTTCTAAAATTTCTCATATATATGAGTATATTGCTTCTGAGGTTTCATAGTCTCATCTTCCACTTTCTTTTGCTGTCATTCTTTGTGGCTAATTTCATCCATTGCTATTCATTAATTCTTTAAGAAAGATATTTATTAAATGTCTACAATGTGCTAATACTATTGTAGGTGCTGAGCATGGACTGGTAATAAAGTTCATGCTCTTACCAAGTTTACCCATTAAAGGGAGGATAGACACAGAAGCAAATAAATCATATGAAATGGAAAAAGTGTTATGACTGAAACAAAATATTTGGACATCAAATAACAGGCAGACAGTTGGTAAGAGGTAGACTCATTTGTTTATTACACTATACTGGTGATTAAAGGTTTATTTTGGCCTTTGAACTGAGCTATATCCCCAGCCATTTTTTATTTTTTTAATTTTGAGACAAGATTTCACTAAAGTGTTAAGTTGCCCATGTTGAGCTTGACCATGTGATCCTCCTACCTCAGCATCCCAGAGTGCTGTGATTAGAGGCAGGCACCTGCACGTTTGGCTTAGAGGTATATTTTAGAGAATGTAGTTAGTGAGAGCTGATACTTCTGTAGCTACCTGAATAATGGTAGGGAGCAAACAATACAAAGGCTTAAAACAAAAAATAAGCTTGTCATACTCTAAGAAAAACAAAGTTTAGGGTAAATGGAACAAAGAAAGATTAGACAGGTAGGTAGGGAACAAATCATTCTAGACCCTGTAAGCCTTGGTAAACACTTTAAATTTTTTTCTTTGTGCACTGAGACATTGTTGGCGAGTTATAAGAAGCATTTCATGATCTGATTTATGTCTTTAGAAGAGTCATGGGAAACACTGTGAACCAGTTTAATTTGACTCTAGAATTTAAAAAACATCACAAGAAAACTCTTAGAAGAAAATTAACATATCTAATGTATATAAAGTTCATTTGAAATTAATTAATTAATTAATTTCAAACTTTCTTTGAACTCAGTATGTATGCTAAATCCAAACTCCCAGAAATTTTCCTGCCTCAGACTCCTGAATGATGGGTTTATATGTATATGCTACTACATCTGGCAAAGAATTCTTAAAGCCCTAATAACAAGACAGTTAAAAGATAGACAAAAAATTTACATAGCCATTTCTCCAGAGAATATATACTAATAGTCAATGAGCATACGAAAAAATGCTCAAATGATTAGCCATAGGGAAATGCAAATCAAAACTACCATGAGATGAACTAAGGTGCTATTACTAAAAACAAAAATGATAAGTATTTTTAAAATGTGAATAAATTATAACCTTCATACACACTGATGGGAGAGAAAATGGTATGGCTTTGTATATAACAGTCTGACAACTCCTCAAACAGTTAAACACAGTGTTGCTATGTAATCCCAACAATTCCAGTTCTACATGGATAACTGTTTACACAAAAACTTAATGATCTTAGCAGCATTACTCATAATAGCAAAAAAATGGAAACAACCTAAATCTATCAACTGATATAGATAAAATTTTATATATTCATATAATGGAATTAAATTAAAAATTAAATACTGACACACATTTATTGATGAACACTGAAAGTAGGTTAAAGAAGCCAATCACAAAAGAGCATACATTCTATGATTCCATTTATATGAAATATTGAGAACAGGTAAATCTACAAAGACAGAAAATAATTTAATGTTTTCCAGAGAGGATGTTAGGAGCAATTGTTAATAGGTATAAAATTTCTTTTTGTGTAGGTGAAAAAGCTTTAAAATGGCTGTGGTAACGTACAAATTAGTGAATATATTAAAATCACTGAACTGTACATTTAAAATGGCATATTACATATAATATAAATTACACCTCAATGAAAATATTAAATAAAAAGACACCCAAAACAAAATAGTACAGGGTTTGAAGTCAGTGAAACCTGGGTCTCCATCTTAATTCTAAACACTAACTATATGCGTAACCTTTGACAAGTTACTTAATATCTCTCAGTTTCTCATACACATTGTTGTATTATGTGTTAGCATTCCATTAATATAACAAATGCTCGAGGTAACTGGCCTAAGAAAAGGATCATTTTGGCTCAGTTTTAGAGGTTTCAGCTGATAATCAGTTGGTCTCATTGCTTTGGCCCTATGGGGGAACATTACAGCAACAGCACATGGAGGGGTGTAATTGTTCACCTCAAGGATCAGAAGCAAAAAAAAAAGAAAGCAAGAGAAAAATAAAAGAAAAGAAATGAAAAACAGTGGACTTGGGATTCCACTGTCCCCTTCAAGGGTATTCCACCAGTGTTCTAAAAACATCACAGAAGGCCTAACCTTTTAAAAGCTCCACAACCTTCAAACAGCACCACTCTAGGCTCTAACTCTAATACACTGGCCTTTGGGGAGCATGCAAAATGAAACTAGAGGAGGATAAACCAGGCATAGTGGCTCACACCTATAATCCCAGCACTCAGGAGGCAGAGGCAGGAGGATTTCTGCAAGCTAGAGGCTAGCCTGGGCTGCATAGTTCAGGGTCTGCCTGAACTACAAAGTGAGACCGTCTTAAAAAAAAAATTAACTAGACGAGGATAATAGTTCTAACCTCAAATAGCTTTATGAAGAGTACAGGAAATAATTATAAGTGGAATGTTCTGCATTCATTTATATTCATCTGAATGCAACAAGCCTGTTGCATTCAGAAATAACAGAACAGAAGATACTGTTACATGTTCTTCCACTTGCTTGGTTTGGCCCTGTGCTCTGTCTTGGAAGTTAGGAATCTTATTGCATATTTTCCCCTGATCTTTCTGCATTTGGCCTTGCTTCCCTTTACCATTCTTAGATCTGGTTCTTGCCAGCATTAGTCCAAGATGGGTAATAGAATTAATCATGACATTCATAGTCCAGCATCAAGAAGGGAAAAAAAGGAGAACATGTCTCTTTCCTTTAAGAATATTTCCTAGAAACTTCATGAGGCTTTTTTGCTTGTAACTCATTGGGAAGAAAGTCATATAACTATGTCAGACCTCAAGGAGACTGTGTGTTTGATTGTGTATCTGATTCTGAGTGGTGTTAATGATTTCAATTTATTTGCTAATGTTATTGGAAAATAAATGAGAGGTCAAATAGATGGTCAGAGGATGAAGGGCCATTCCTTTACAGCTTTTCATTTCTTTCACTGATGAATCTTTGGTTTGAGTCCAAACACCCTTATATCGATAGCTTCATTGTATTATAACTGCATAGTCCTACTCTATCCCTTCAGATATTTGGGTTTTTTTTCTGCCCAAAGTACTTATTCTCAAGTTGGTTTCTTCTTTGGTGCTCAACCCAAGCTCAGCTCCTACTTTTTTGTAAAGCTAGTTTCTCTTACCCATAAATGCACACCCCTACCAACCAAACTCATATGGTGGATGGAGACCTGAGAAATCATTTGCCTTTGGACCAGCAGCATTAGCAGTACTTATGAGCAGACTAGAAATGCAGAATCTCAGGACCCAAAACAGGCTAACTGAATCAGATTTGTAGCTTAATTAGATGCTCAGGTGATTCATATACAGTTGGCCCTTGACTTGATTGATTCCCAAGGGCTGAGATCTTGATGTTTACCTGGGCACATGCTATAGATAACAAGAGGCAGATGAATCCTCCATTAACCTTATTAACCCAAGTTGTTCATATGTCAGGCCAGTTGTAACTTGAGAGTTCACTCTATAAAGTTTAGAAGCACCGATCCATCATATCAATAAAGAGAGATAAAATAGTCAAGTAACTAGTAACTGACTTTTTAAATCAAGAATTGAAATCCACATCTTTTAATTTATAATGCAGAGTGCTTTTAACTATTCAGGAATTTACTCACAAATAGATTTTTTGTTTTTCCTTTTGAGACAGAACTTGCCATGTTGTCCAGGCTGGCCTTGAAATCACAATCCCCCCACGCCCCCTCCTCAGTACCTGGGGTCATAGGAATCCCCCACAGCACCTGGCTTGCAGTTCTTACTGGCTTCTGTCTTATAATGGACCTAAAGTTGGTCATCTTAATTCCCTTTTAATTCTTACATTACTATCTTTTCTATGGCTGTTATCTTCCTAACATGACATATTTCTAGATGAGAGAAACTGGGTCTTGTTTCCAGAGTCTAAGCAGATTTTAATAATTTAATTTCAACTAAACAAAACTTAAAATTACTAAAGCTTGAAAATATGTATAATAATGAAATCCTTCTTGGGTTTGATCAACAGTCTGCATGAAGTAAAGCAATAAATTATTTATATTTTCCCTGAAATCTCTAATTTAATTCTATATTAACAATATAGAACAAGTTAGATGTCCTTTCTCATGTGTTCTGTGTGCCTATTACTGTGATTGTACTCTGCATATCATTTTGTGATTATTTATTAGTGAATTGCTATTTCTTGTTTGCCTGTTTTTGAGGGTAACATCTATATCTTGATTTCATATTCTATATACAGAACACAAATATACAAACACTTGAATGATTAAATGAGTAATAAAATTTCCACAAAATATGCACTAGGAAACAGCCTTAAATCAAATTTATACTACAGAAAAGAAAGACTAATCTTAAAATATTTTCTAGAGATACTTCCTACAGATTTACTTGTTGATTAAAAACATTATAACATATTTGCTGTATTCTGGAGTGTCTTTAGCAACACAAATACACAGAGAATAATTAAAATATGACAAATGAGGGAAAAATAGAGGATAAATCACTTCTAATTAATCTGTCTTTTTTTTTTTTTTGAGACAGGGTCTTGCTTTGTAGTTCAGGCTGGCTCTGAGCTCACTATGTAGCCCAGGCAAGCCTCGAACTCAGCAATCCTCCTGTCTCTGCCTCCCAAGTGCTGGGATTACAGGCGTGAGCCACCACGCCTAGCACTGTGGTATGTGGTATTGATTGCTGGTGGGCATGAGTCTCCATGCCCAGCATTGTATGTGGTTTCTGGGGATCGAACTCAGGACCTTGCGCTGGCGAGGCAGGCACTGGAACCACTGAGCTAACCCTCCAGCCCCTTATTCGGTCTTTTGCAATCCAAATTAGGGCTTTATTTTTTTATTTTTTTGAGATAGGGTCTCACTTTGTAGTTCAGGCTGGCCCTGAGCTCACTATGGAGCGCAGGCAAACCTGGAACTCAGCAATCCTCCTGTCTCTGCCTCCCAAGTGCTGGGATTACAGGTCTGAGCCACCACGCCTGGCACTGTGGTATGTGGTATTGACTGCTGGTGGGCATGAGTCACCCAGCATTGTATGTGGTTACCAGGGATCAAACTCAGGATCTTGCGCTTGCGAGGCAGGCTCTGGAACCACTGAGCTAAATCTCTGGCTTCAGGGCTTTATTTTTAGACAGTAAAATGTATAAAGAGATAAAGGAAGAGATTTTCCTTTTTCAGGTTCCTAGGGAACTTACTGTTTATCTCCTTCTAGTTGTAAAAGGAAATTTGAGGTTAAGGATACATACTTCTCAAGGAAATCCTCCAAAAACAAACTGTCTTTCAGCTCATCCAAGACAGAAGTATCTGTCATATCCGAAACTGAAACAGCTGAGACTGAAAAAGAGAGTGATGAATATTAGCTTCTAAAATTTTTTTACATGTAAAAGGTAGCCAAACTTTCACCTTTCACATTATGGTATTGTTAACTTTATTTTTCACCAATATATGAGATGTGATAAAAATCCAGTGAATGTTTAAATTTAAAAATACGCTTTCTATTAAAAGACACATTATCATTAATCCTCTCTCTCTCACACTCTTTTCTTTGATGTTTTAGAGACAGTGTCTCACTATGTAGCCCAGGCCAGCCTCGAATGCAGCAATCCTAACTCTGCCTCCCCAGTGCTGGGATTACAGTCGTGAGCCACCAAACTGGGTATTGTGGTGTGTGGTACTGATTGCTGGTGGGCGTGAGTCACCCCGCCCGGTATTGTATGTAGTTGATGGGACTGATCTCTGGACCTTGGGTTTGCTAAGCAGGTGATGGAACCACTGAGCTAAATCTCCAGCCCTCTATGTTCCTTCTTAATTGATACCTTCTTTTACATAATATTTTAACTGCTGAAGTGAACCAGGGGTCTGTTGTATTCTTTATGCTTTATTTATACTCTATGTTACTATTATGCTGTTGGTAACTTCTTTGTTTCATGAGTTTCTGCGAAATCTATATAATGATAACTCCAGTTTGAATTCTAGCTTGTGAAACAGATTGACTGTACAATAGTTACTGACTTGTCTGAACACAGTAAGAGAACATCTCCTCACAAATTACATGTAGTGAAGTTATTAATGTACTTTAAACAGACAGTAAGGAACAACAGAGGCCTAGAATTCAATATGGCGCCTGCCTTACAAGCACAAGGGCCTGAGTTCGATCCTATAACCACATACAATGCTGGGCGTGGTGACTCACGCTCACCAGCAATCAATACCACATACCACAGTGCTGGGCATGGTGGCTCACCCCTGTAATCCCAGCACTCAGGAGGCAGAGACAGGAGGATTGCTGAGTTTGAGGCTTGCCTGGGCTACATAGTGAGCTTAGGGCCAGCCTGAACTACAAAGCAAGACCCTGTCTCAAAAAAACAAAAACAAAAACAAAAACCAAGAAGACAAGTTGACTCTTTGAGACCCTGAGACCTTCTACAACACCTCCACTGAACAGATGCCCCTCAGTATTGGTGCCCTCATCTGAGAGGAGCTATTCTGCTGCCTAGCCCCAACCAGAGTTCAATCTGGGGGTGCTAAGGAACACTGGATGGGGGAGGCAAGGAAGCCAGGTGATGAACATCTTATCATCTTATTTCTTCTTTGAATAAAGTCACTTTTTGAGTCAAAAAATACATATTTTTGGGAAATAAAAGCAAAACATACCTCCTGTCCATGGCTTTCTATATTTATCATCAATAACTTCTGCATAATTTTCATTTTGATACAAACATGAAGGGATTTCAAGCAATAAAGCATCTTGGTAAAACGTTTTTCTAACTGCATTCTGTATAAGAAAGTAGGATTAGAAAATCTTTTAGCATAGATTGTATTTCAATGTCCAGAATATTAAAAATTCTTTTTTTAAACTTAAGAATTTTTCTATAAAATATATGCTTTTTACAAAATATCTAATAAAAGAATCATATAATTTAGAAAGTCAAGTCCCCTATCATTATTAGTAATAGTTTGATATATTATCCTACAGATTTTTTTGCTAAAATAGGCTTAAGTATGTGTGTTTGACAAAAATAATAGGATTATACCATTTATATATTGTTATGGCTTACAGGACCCTGCAGTGGCAAGGCAGGTGCTGGAACCACTGAGCTAAATCTCTGGCCCTTGTTTAATAATTTTAATAATTTCCTTCCAAAGGTGGAATTTTTAAGTAAATTAAAAGTGGGAATTTTTTTTTTTTCTGAGACAGGGTCTTGCTTTGTAGTTCAGGCTGGCCCTGAGCTCACCATGTAGCCTAGGCAAGCCTCAAACTCAGCATCCTCCTGCCTCTGCCTCTGGGATTATAGGCATGAGCCACCACACCCAGCACTGTAGTATGTGGTTTCCAGGGATTGAACCAGGGACCTTGGGCTTGCTAAGCAGACGCCAGAACCACTGAGGTAAATCTCCAGCCCAAGTGTGAAGTAATTTTAAATGAATCTGAAAGTAATTACAGAACTGCAAATTTTCATATACTCTATACAAATAATACTTCCTAAAACATAATTAGTAAGTACATAGTAGACCAGTAGTACTGTACCTCATATAAATAGTCTTTTGCAAAATATTTGAATGCTGAAAACATTTCTTTGAAAGTAGTATAAATTTCAACACCTGGAATTATAAAAATTAAGTGTTGATAAAACAGCAAAACCAAAAGGATAAAATCTCTCATAATCACAAAATGGCTTATTCATTTTTTTAAAAGGTTCTGAATTATGGAAAGCTAAGTATAAAATAACATTTATTACTATGAATTTAAACCTAATTAAAAAGAATGGGTATTGCTATAAACTTGGACAGTTTTTCATATTATCAAATCAATACAAATGTTAGCTGGTGGTCTAAAATATATTTAATGTGATCATTTCGTGGCAAAATGTCTAGGATTTCAAAGAGAGTAGAGTGATTTTTCTTAAGTGGTCTTGAAATCACATAAACAAGGACAGAACTTTGCTGAAGCAGTAGTCGGATTTGGAAAATTATTTCCATTCTCTTAGAAAATAAAAGCCAGAAGTTACAATTCCCAACTAGTTAGCTCATTTGGAAAAAAGCAACTATGGTGTATGATAAAAGCAACTCCGTTAAAAGGTCATTATTGGTATATGAATGAAGCCATTGAATGAAGCAAGAGGTAAAATTTAGAATACTGAATTAGTCCAAGCTTGTTTTCATTTATATGAAAACTCAAGAAGTTGGACCTGGACTGGGGATTTAGCTCAAGTGGTACCATGCCTACTTTGCAAGCACAAGGACCTGAGTTCAATCCCTGTTACTACGTACACACATGAAGGAAAGAAAGACAGAAAAGAAATTAGAACTTACAAGTTATTTTAGAACAGAGCTCAGTTTATCAGATAGCTATCTTTTAAAATGTTATGGAGAATTCAAATGTAAGCCAAATATTTTCCTATGGTAAACATTTTATTCAATGAAATATGCATTTTTTTTTTGAGACAGGGTCTCGCTTTGTAGTTTAGGCTAGCTCTGAGCTCACTATGTAGCCCAGGCAAGCCTTGAACTCAGCAATCCTCCTGTCTCTGCCTCCCGAGTGCTGGGATGACAGGCGTGAGCCACCACGCCCGGCTTTTTTTTTTTTTTTTTTGAGACAGCGTCTTGCTTTGTAGTTCAGGCTGGCCCTGAGCTCACTATGTAGCCCAGGCAAGCCTCAAACTCAGCAATCCTCCCTTCTCTGCCTCCTGAGTGCTGGGATTACAGGCGTAAGCAACCACGTCTAGCACTGTGGTATGTGGTATTGATTGCTGGTGGGTGTGAGTCACCATGCCCAGCATTGTATGTGCTATATGGGATCGAACTCAGGGCCTTGTGCTTGGGAGGCAGGCAGGTGCCCAAACCACAAACCACTGAGCTAAATCTCCAGCCCGAAATATGCATTTTTAATCCAACTGATCTTGCCTTAGTTTTACTATTATTTTGAATTTGTCTGAGGTTTATCTATTTCCTTATCTGTGGTGAAAGTACTGAATCAAAAAACTTAAGATATCATTTATAGTAAAGGGGTACAAATTTACCTCTATTTTCAGTTAACAATCTTAAGATTTTAAAAACTAAGAGCAAACTTCTAAAATAATTCTGAACATATTTATTTAATATATGACTCAGAGAAAGCTTTTCAATTAAATTCATCCCAATAAGTTAAAAAGATAATCTTTAATATCAGACTCTGTCAGGCCATCAAGTGTGTTGCCAATACAGAGTGCTGCCACTTCCTTAAACAACACCAACATGGCATTTTATACTGGGGATTACTTTTCTGAAAATATTTCAGAAATATTTCATTGCATCTCTGTCTTTTTCCCCATAGTGTATGGCTGATCTTTGAATCAAACATTTATTGTAAAACTTCCATTTCTTGTTATTACACTTTCTCAAAAATTTTATTGTCTCACTTCTAGAAGTCATTTCAAAAAATTAAGAACTCTACCAGGTAACTCCTTCAGTTTGTTAGCATTTATCTTAAATTTTCCTTTCTTATGAAAGTTAAGCTTCAAAATCATCACTGTCACTAATAACCTTTAAAAAGTCACTTTTGTAATAAAGTCAATCATTGAAATT
>PVIC010054494.1:0-11536 GCA_004025085.1 Thryonomys swinderianus | reverse complement strand
CTAATAAGTGAAATTAATAGATCACAGATAGACAATTCCCGGATCTTCTCTTTGGCATGAACACCTGTAGATGCAAATGAGTTCTAGAAAGTAGGACAGCTTTTATAGAGTGGAATATTTCTATAGAAAACTTGGTGTGGGAATGTGATGAGGGGAAGGAATAAATATGATACAGAAAGAAAATAAAAGAGCATGTATAAAGGGGGGAGGAGGGTGGAGTGGTTAGGGATATGGGTAAAAATGAGAATTAACTTGTGGCATATACTGGTACAAATTTCCCAATGTTATATGTGATTTTGAGATGTATATAAATTGTACCAATAAAGAATTCAATTTTTTAAAAAAGTTAAAAATTTAATTTAAGAAAATATTCATTGCACTCCACTTTCAAGAGATGATGTAAAATAGGTAAGAAGGAGGTAATATATTGATAAGGAGAGGAAGCATTTGTAGATCTTGAACACTGATGTATTATTTTATTACAAAACTTCTACTTGGTAAACATTAATTAAAAAGAATAAATAGTAGTTTTGAGTTCTACCAATTACTTTTCCTAAAGAGATACTAAATATTTGATGATTGGGTATAGATGGCTGTTAAGTTCCAAGTGATGTTTCAGTGTAGATTAATAGGGTTAAATACATTAATATAGGCAAACAATTGATTACTATTTCAAGCTGGATCTATTTGGCTACTTCTAAAGATTGATCTCAGCCTATTTCAAAATCTCTGCCAAAATCCAATATTTGGGTTCTGTTCCCAAATGACATAGGAATAAGTTTTCATCAAATGCAGTTCTCTGTGTCATTAAGATTTTTGTGTTTGAAATAAGATATGCTTTTAAAAAGTCATAAAATGCAAATGTTTATAGTCTCTGAGCAGAAGTTGCAAGCTGTGTGAGAGTGCTTTCCTCACGCTAAATTGACTAAAATATTACCTGTCTACCATGGCTTAATTATTTTATTAATCTGTGTTACCAGGCAGAACATTTTGTTTTACATCCAGTGAGGTTTTAAATGCTAGTTTTAGGATTTGCATTCATTTTTTAATCCCAAATGACTTTCCTAAGATTTTTATTTCTGCTTTCTTTAGTATGCGTTATATGTTGAATTTCACCATAGTAATAGATTTGCAGCCTGATCTGGGGCAAGAGTCTAGTCAGGTTACATGCAATCATTGCTTATCAAGATTAATTGGGCACAATCAATTTTATGATTCATGACTAATAAGAGAATAACTTCTTTGGATGAAGTGGTTTTAGATCGGAGAACTTCAATGATACTCTTCAGTTTTTCATATCGAGAGATTTTACATTTAAACCAAGAAGACAGTCACCATGTACTACATGCTGTGATAGATCTAGTCCCTTGCAAAACAAGGTGAGAGGAGGTAAATCATGCTATTTGAAGATGGTAAATCTTTTATATTTACTTGATATTTTATAGTCAGAATAACCATATTTTAAATTTTGTTGAATAAATCTATGAGATAAGTAGAACTATTAGCCCTACTAATGACTTGTGGGTGCCCATGCATCCTGCTCGGTGGTTAAGCCAAAGCTTGAGCTTCAGAGCTTCTAACTCCAGCACAGTTCTCTCCATAACATTGTCCTGTCTTTCTTAGTAAAAGGGAACCCACCTGGAGTCACTTGATTGGGCTAACCTCTATTCACTTGGGACTAGTGAGTTACCCAGAAACAATGAGATTTGGTCATATGAATTGGTTCATAACATATCTGTAATCTGTGACTAACTTGAAGACAGTTGCTTTTGATCCTTTCAAAGTAGGACGTGTGTGGGTTACTGTAATCTCCACCACCAAAAGCAGGATCAGTAGCTAACATTTGTTGCATCTTTCCTATGTGCTGGGTGCTGTGACAGTCATTTTACCTCCATCAAGCCTTATGATAATGCCTGGACGATTCTTTTCATAAGGCTCTGGTCCAGCTCAGCATTAGACATGTGCCCTGACCTTATGATCAGCTTGGGCTTGTGAAATAGGTATGAGTTTTCTTCCCACTTGGTAGATAATGGGAGGCCCAGAGAGGTTAAGGTCACAACCAGGCAATAAGTGTTTGAATTAGATCAAGAAAGGACCCCAGAGAGGCTGGTTTCAGAGCTATTATGCTCATCATAAAACTGAACAGAAAGACTGTCCAACACTTTTTTTTTTTGAGACAGGGTCTTGCTTTGTAGTTCAGGCTGGCCCTGCACTCACTAGGTAGCCCAGGCAAGCTTTAAACTCAGCAATCCTCCTGCCTCTGTCTCCCGAGTGCTGGGATTACAGGCATGAGCCACCACGCCTGGTGACCAACACTTGTATACAACATTTAAAAAAAAAAAACAATACAAAGCTTCCTGTAATTATTTGTGAAAAGAAGTTGACTTTTTCAGAATGAAAGGGGATAATTAAATCATTTTATATTTCCTTCTTAAAGTATTTGGGCTCAAGAAATATGGTGTATTGGTGACAAAGGTCATCAGGTTCATCACCAGACAGGGTCAAGCCGTTGGTCTTAGTCTTCTTCTGCATGTGAGGAGGACACAGCACTTCAGGTGCCCTGGCTACTGGCTAAGATTTTGCAGTGACTCTTGAGTTTCAGCCATACTTCGAGCAGGGGCACAGAAAGCCTCCTATTTATCTCTTTTTTTTCCTTGTAAATGAATGGAGGAAGAAGGAAAAAAAGCCCAGATGGTCCCCTTAGCACTTGTGTGTATCTGCAGCTGCATGTTGTTTATTCCAGTTGTGTTTGTACACTGAACAGTGTGTTAGCTGTGTCAACCCAGTAAAGCAGACCTGCCCCTACTTGACTGTTGAGGGTCCTGCAAACACTGTCGGATGGAGTACAGCCTTCTGACTTTGTTCCTGTTCTCTCTTGAGGGTCTGAGTGGTGAACCACGCTCTGATATAGCCCAGTGAAACAGGGAGAAATGCCCTTTGGAATGAAGAAAAGATAAGCAGAAGATACTGATCAGCAGGACACAGTAAGATGCTGTGTTTTGGAGGCATCTTCCTGAGGTATGCAGGTAGGAACAGCTTTTTCATTGCATAAGAGTGGTGGTGAGATTGCTGTGTTGCCCTGCTCTGTGGTAAAGTCATAAAGCTAGATCCCCACTGCTAAGAAGTCAGACTCCTCTGTAGGGAAGTCACTAGAATGGCAAAGGAACAGTATTTACTAGTATCCTTTGGTTTCCATTAAGAACAAGATGGTACCCACTTTCAAATGCTCAGATGTACTGCAATTTTAGTTGCTTAAAGAACACTGGCCTGGTTTGTTAAGCAAGAAAGCATTCATAGGTAGCTTTTCCCTTCAAGATTTCACTTTTCATATTTCAGAGATGATAATTTTCTGCTCTCCTTGTTTTTAACACCAACTATGAAGTTATATAATTTAAATGAATGCATCTTGTCAGTGGAGTAGAAAAATTATAGTTCATTAATTTGACAATATAATATCACTAGGAAATAAGATTATGCCATCATTTTAATTATATATATAATAATTTATGAATCAAGGGTAAGGTGAGGGTGAAGAAAGTTTTTTCAGAAAATTAATATGCAGAAAGACACTAACAAAAACCTAGAGCATAGTGTTCCCTTTTGCAAGGACTGGGGAGAAATCTGGAAGAATAAACTTTGCTGGATCAAGTAAAATGTGTCATTCTTGCCCTCCTCCTCCAAGAGAATCTACTGCTTTTTATCTTTGTTCATTTAAATTATCATATAATTTTTTTCCTGGATTTTACTTCCTAAGGTTCAACTTGTGTCTTAAAGTTAGTAAAAAAGCCAAATCTCCCTGCTTAGGAGACATGAGGTTAATGATTATATACATGAAATATTTCATGTTCATGACACAAAAGACGGGAACTACATATAAATTTATTTTTCTCATAATGGGTTGAAATCCTCCTTCATGAATAAAAGTAATGGCCTATAAAGCAGTTTAAAAAGCTATTCAGGAGGTCATTTTGATTTGGTGTCTGTATTTGACAAAGATACATTGTTTTCTTAATAAGTTTCATTGCTTTTGGTGACTCCTCTCCTTGAAAGAAAAGAAAAACTAGTAAATTAAAGGTAGATGCTAGCATGTTCTGATGGCAGAAGCCAAATTATTTTATTACCACACCAACTGAGTCACTCGTACTTCACAATTCATGAACAAATTTTCCATTACTATAGAGTCATGCTTTTATTGACTGTTATAAAATCACCATTTGTATCTTTTTTACCCTGCTGTGTTTCTATTTTATTGGAAAAGTCCTGTAACAGGTATATCATCAGCTCAGATTACCAAGAAATCTATAAAAGAGTTTCCTGCTACTATCTTTGGTGCAGATTGAAAGAATACATTATGATCCCACTGAGTCTCTGATAAAAACTGTGATTCACAGGCCCATATGATTTATCCTAACTGTTAGACATCTTAGCTTTATCCACCCTATTAAATTATGGGAGCATTTCATTGGTATTGATTAGCTGTGTTAGGCGTAATTAACATTTAGGCACAAACTGTGGGTGTGGGGACGACTACAACAAGAGGACTGCAGTGCAAGGGAATGCTCCCACAACAGGGTATCTTTGCTAGTACTTTGGTTGGACTGATTGCTTTTGCTTTTGACACTAAGACATGGTAAGCTCTTGGGGTGAGAGGGAAAATAAAGAAACAAGCACGACTATGAAGCAAAAGTAGCTTGACTCAATTTAGTGGTTATATCTCCCTGACAAAGAAATAGAAATTTCTAAATGAGCAATCAGTATAATTTTTTACAAATATATGTGCTGTATGTAGATAATTCAAGAATTACATGACCCATATCTTTTGAATATTAATAGAACATCTAGTGCCCTTGAGTGGTGATTCTTTTTATGCATGATCATTTCTGCACAACATCTATAGAAAGTAGCAGTCGCAAAATGTATTTCGTGTTTTGGTAAGTTTGATCGTCTAACTTACAGGCTGGAGGCCACACTGGTAAAAGTTCTGTGTAGATAGTGTGAAACAAGAGGTTTTATCCCCGTAGCTAAAAATGCATGGCTACATTTTCTCTTCTTTATGGTTTTTGATGAACTACATTAACTAACAGTAACCTGTTTAATGTCATGGTGTTATTCTTTAAAACAATCTATGAAGTCTTTAAAATGTTAACTTACTTTCCTATTGACTCACCTAATGTTATAGTTATATTTTTTTCTGATAGCTCAATTGGTCATGGTTCCTAGAATTTGAACTTAAATCTCTGGGTTTCTGTCACCTTGGTTCAATAATTGCTGAGCAAACACTAAAAAAAAAAAAAAAAGAGTAGAGCTCTTTATCAAGTCATCCAGCGATGGATCTTTTGTATGGTAGAGATAAAGCTCCTATACAGTATACAGTAATTCCAATAAATTAGATTTTAAAAAATACTGGACTTCTTTGACATATGTGTGTGTGTGTGTGTGTGTGTGTAAGATGAGAGGAAGATGAGAGAAGACAGAGTGTACCTTGTAGATCTGCCAAAGTAATTATTTGTCAGTAAATTATAAGTGTGTGAGTGCCAAAGGAAGCATTTGAACATATCCACTTTTATATTTTTGGGGAGTTAT
Organism: Thryonomys swinderianus; assembly: GCA_004025085.1. Lineage (NCBI taxonomy): Eukaryota > Metazoa > Chordata > Mammalia > Rodentia > Thryonomyidae > Thryonomys > Thryonomys swinderianus. The sequence continues at coordinate 5,953 of PVIC010054494.1, read as the reverse complement.
TATTTCTATGATTAAAAGATATCCCTTACAAGGAATTAATAAAAAAAATCCCCTATGCTTCACAACACTGAGGTGATTGTGATTCTGCCAGCATGTCACAGGGGCATGTATAAACTTCTTTTATTGTGTCAGCTCAGGGACACCCTTCATCTCAATCGGTGTGAATCTCATTTAATTGCCAAACTGTAGAAAGATGCAAGGTAGAGTCTGTGATTTTCTTCTTGAAGCAGAACATGCCTAGCTAGCAGAGTTCTCTACTTCTGATGGTGACTTCTAATTAGCTATAATTCGGCTACGATCCTGCTTTCTATTCCAGGTCAACAATAGTAATTGCACTGCATGCTTGCTTTAGTTTTCCCGAGAAAAATTTTTTATCCTAAGGACAATGCTGATAATGTTGGTGAAAGCAAAGTAATTGTTATGACGTGTTTAGATGTTCCCCCAAAGCTGTTTCAGAGGTGGCTGAATCTACAGTGTGTGACTGATTCATGTGGAATATTAGGATTAAGGTTGTGTGGTGACTAAATCAGTCCACTGATTGGTTTGGCATCATTCTAATCGCTGTAGCCTAGATGAAATATAAAAGGGGCAGAGAAAGCTGCTAAGGTCTCTTGCTTGCTGTGTTACCTTCTGCCTTCTGTGAACTGTTTCTCTTTGTGATGTCCCTCTGCCATGTGCCACCCTGCCTTGAAGCCATCCAATTACGAACTGAAACTTCTACAAACTGTGCTAAATAAACTCTTCATCACTTGAATTGTAGATGTTAAGTATTTTGTCTCAGCAACAAAGAAAGTAACCAACACAGTAATTATAGGCAAAATAAGTGTGGTTAAAAGTTTAAAATACACTTTAGAGAGTTGTACCACTTTAAAGGCTATTCTTGAGGGAAATGTTACATTTTTTAGTGGCCAAAGATGAGTCCAAAGACTCATAAAAATAATTGCAGGCATATGCCCTCTGAGTAAGATGGGAGAGGCTCATAATGAACCTGCAACAAGAGACGAGGGAGACTCTAGCAGGTGACAGAGGCCTTTGGAGGAAAAGACCACTGAGGCTGTGACAAGGACTGGGGAAAGACTGGCACACATGGAACAGTGGACAAAGGGGCCTTCTATTGTAAAGGACCTCATTACTTTGTATGACCGAGGCAAAGCCTGCATGATAATCATGTTGTGAGTAATGAAAGAGAGGATTAGGATGAGGGCATATTTCAGTGAGAATTGAAATTCACCCCAAGTTTCATGAAAATCAGAGGATTTAAGACTCTAGGAAAATTACTTTGTGGACCAAGAACACTAAGGACAAGACTTCATTCCTTTGGGGATGATCACCAGAGTTCTCACTATGGGGTGACGGTGGAGAGAGTGGGCAGTGGTTGGCTTTGGCACATATTTTGGAGGGCTGGATAGGAATCTAAATCAAAGAAAGAGTGATTTGTAAACTTGGGGAAAGATTGGGCATATGAGTGGATTATGGAGAACCAAAGTTGTAGTTTGGCCATGCTAAGCTTGAGGTGCTCATGTAGTTTCCAGATGAAGTTGTCAAGTGGGAGTCATGTCCACTACTAGGAGACTCAGTTGGTGGCCCATGTATCCTAGAGGCACAGATTGTACCAGAAATCATGGGTCTGGGTAAAATCATAGAGGAGCAAAGTTTAGGGGAAGAATGTAGAGGACAAGACCCTATAAAATCTGCAGTGTTTATAGCTTTGTAAAGGAAAGGGTCCAGTAAAGGACCTTTGATTTAAAAAAAGGATCCTGACCTCTGATGTGAGATAGGTAAATGTTAATTTTGAGAGTCAAGAGAATAAAATGATGAAGAAGAGTACAGTCAATCATGGCAGGTGTTAGTAAAATGTTAAGTAAGAAGTGTACAGTCTGAAAATTTTTTTCTCTCACAAGAATGCAAATCTTCTCTGACAGATGAACTTGGATGATAATCTATAATGGAAGTCTGAGCTGGCCTGTTATTATTCAAAGGGAGGAACTTTCCCTGGTTTGATAGATTCTCAGTCTTTGTGTTTGCTCCTTTCCAATCTCCAAGAACTTTTATAAAATAACATGCAGGGACTGGCTAAAATCTTTGAGACAAGGAAAGTCAGAGAAAAACAAGCCCTCCAAATTGTTTTATAAAGAGGAAAATGATGGCTGTAGCAATTGAGGATTGCTTGAGCACAGTACTACTGTAGCCTCTTTCTTGAAATCTCAGAGATAAGTAAGTAATTTGCCATCCTTCCATGGGGTGAACCAGAACTAAAATAAATACATTCATTTCCCCCTCTATTTTCGTGATGCACATATTAGTCATTATAGGTAACCCCAGGCATGCTAGCAGGGGCAACTGGTCCAGGTCAGGTAGGCACTTTGGATGACAGGTAGCAAATGCAGTATCATAGTGACTCAAAAGGCAACCCTGTGACCAATAAGAAAAACCTTTGACATACACAATAAAAATATAAATTCTATAATGTCATACCTCCTAGACTATGTGATTTATTGGTTTTACTTTCAGCAACGGTGATGAATTGAATTCCAAATTTGTTCCTATAGTCAAGAGCAACTCACATAATTTTCTGGGTCTGAGGCATTAATACAAAGCAGTAGTTCTCAGTGGGGAGATTGATGTTTGTGCTTCCCAGGGGCCATTTAATAATGTCTAGAGACAGAGTTTGGCTGTGAACATTGGTGGATAGCTGTTGCATCCAGTGAGTAGAAGCCAGGCATGCAGTTAAACATCCCTGTAGTCTGAGCCCACTGGACGGTCTCCTAAAATACACTTTTCTGGCTCAGATGTCAACAGTGTTGAGCCTAAGAAAATTACATAGGACCTTTACAAAGAATAGCTAATTCTTAGCCTTCAGATTAATTTAAAAATGGGTTGAGAGTAAAATCTTTTAATTTTTCTGACTGTTACATAACCAATGACAAAGTCTCAGTTTTATGCCATTTCTTCCACTTTTGAAAAAATAAAATGAAGAAGGTATTACGCTAAAAGTACACAGAAATGCTCATAGCTTTCTACTGATTCTGCTAATGTGTTTAGCATTTCTTGTGAAGTTGTTGCCTGTCGCTGGTATTGCTGTTGGAACCCCTACTGCTACTGAGACAAAATCTGACATTTTAAAGTCCTTCCACGGGAGGAACAAAAATGAAAAAACAGTCAGATTTTAAGCTCACCAGGTTGTGGGTAGCCAGTGCAATTGATTTTCAACCAAATAATTTGTTCCTTAATCATACTATCAGATAGAAAACATCACTTCTGCTGAACTCAGTTATGCATATAAAATGGGGATATTTACAGATCATATGCTTAAATATATTCCGCTTGTATAAGCAATACCTACTGATTCCAGTATTTCCTCTGTGTGATTATATGTAAATACATAAAACCTTAGACTAAAGATATTCCAGATGATGAATCTCTTATTTTGAATCTATTTCTTTACTTTTACTTGATGATTATCATGACTTTATTATTGCAACAACTTACTTGAATATTTTAATCTAAACTCATTTTTCCTCTCTCTGTTCTTTGTGAAGGATATGGCTTATGTGTCCCATGTCCTATTAAAACCAACAGTTTTTATTTGCTGTTGAAAGTTTTTTTTTAGTGTTTGCAAAGGGCAGAGTGGCAGTCAGGGCTGTGTGAGTTTTCATCACTGGAATGGGGAATTGTTAGTCAAAACATCTTTCTGGGGTTGTGGAATCTGGAACAGAGTAAGGAGCCCCTAGGAAAAGAACAGATCAAGTACCCTCTTAGCTACCATTACTCCCCCAAGCACCATGTCATCTGCTCCTTTGGGTGACTGTTCTAAACAGGGTCATTTGGTGGGAAAATGGAGGATGTTCTAATATTTATAAAGCAATCATATTCCTAATCAATGGAAAGAGTGAGAAATCACAAACTAATGCCAAGAAGGGAATGCAAAACGCCTTAGTGCTAGGCTTTCAAAATTCATCGCAATTACTATCATGTCTTAATAAATCAAACTGTGTTAGTTGGTTTTCTTTGGATTTAAGAGGCTGGGCCATTATCTTGACCTTTCCTTCTTAATGATCAGAAATAAAAGAACATATTGTCATTTTCCCTTGGAAACAAAGTAGCTTGAGCAGTAAGTATTATTTTAAAATTGGAGCATCTCATAGACCTGCTTTACCTTCAAGATGGCTATTATTGCTGGTTCAACAGTTACTTTCTAGGCACTAACCTTTAAGGGAAAAGAAGTATAGCATAAAAGAGAAGAGCTTTGCTATAGTCAAAATAGCAAGTACTAGTAGGATTGGTGGAGGAAAGAGAACAAAAATTTGAAATCAAAAGATGCTAAGAAATTAGGAAGATGTTTGGGAAAGAAAAAGAGGAAACCAGAGATTTCTTTTCAAAAGAGTCCCCGACTCTGGGCTTACATTCTTTCTGAATGTTAATTACAGTCTTTACCTTGGCATTTTGCTCTCATATCAGGGAAGCAATTACTGGCCTAATTCAAATTCATAGCAGCCATTAACAATGAACAAACAGATACATTATTTTAATTCCATTTGCTGCTCCCTTTCTGTTGATGTATTGACCCATGAAGCCTTGACTGGATGTCCTGTAATTGGCATTTGGCAAAGGTTGTTATCATCATCATCCTTTCCACATATGAGTATTCATTAAGTACATATTGCACACATAGCACCTTGCAAAGGCAGCCAGTTTGAAGACCAGAAGATAGCCAGAAAGAGCCTTTGTGTTATAGAATTTGTATAATGATGGCTTCTTTTTTAAGAAAATTTACTCTGTGTGTTCATGTGTGTGTGTGTGTGTGTGTGTGTGTGTGTGTGTGTGTGTGTGTGCGCGCGCGCGCATGCACGTGTGATGTTTGGAAGCAACATTAGTCATTTTCTTACCACTGGAACAAAATATCCAGCGTCACCTGGAAATTAAAGGTAAGATTTATGCTGATTCGTGGAATCAGAGGGTTTCGTCTGTGGTTGGCTGGCTCCCAGGCAGAAACAGAATGGCAGAAGAGTAGGGTGGAGGGAAACTGCTCATCTTATGGCAACCAGGAAGCAGGAAGGGAAGGAAAGAGAAGAGGAAGGAGCCGGAGATGAGAGTAAAATCTTTCATGCATCTCCCAAGTTACTCTCCTCTTCTGGCTGGATCCTAGCTCCTACCAGCATACTCAGTTGTGAACTTGTCAGTGGAGTCACCCACTGGTGAGTATAGTATCCCCATGATTCAGTCACCTCCCAAAGCCCCACTTTTGAACACATGAGACTTTGGGGAGATATTTTAGATCAAAACCATAACAGAAATATTAAAATGAGTAACATACTAATGGTTATTACTTTTTAACAAATATTATTTAAATAAATCCTAGATTGTTATTTCAACTGCAAGTGTAGAACCTTACTCTTGACTTAGTAATACAATTTATATCTGACTTCAGGCAAGATTCTACAATGACAAATAGTAAATAAAAATAAAACAAGAGAAACAGCTCCAAAATAGACTTATCTCTAAGCCCTATAAAACTCTCTTCTTTTGTATTACTGTGGTGGTCTGAAATTTCGTTTGTTTTTACTTCTTTAGGGCCATTTAATGTCATTGTCTTGTGTTCCAAGACCCTAACCCTTATATAACCTGCTTAGTTTCACTAGAAAGAGTATCATGATAATCTAATGAGCTACTAGCAACCCCTTCACTTTCTTAGATCTTAATTTCCTCATAGGTAAAGCCAAATGGTGGAACTGCAGTGTCTTCAAATTCTGGGATTATATTCACATATTTATTTAAGACAATGTTCATTACAGAATATAAAGATCCAGTTAATATCTAGTGTTTCTCAATTTATGGACAGGGCTAATTTTCTGAAATATTATGTAATAGGAAAATGCATTTATTACTGATACTCCTTCTTTTATGCCTTGGATTTGCTTCTGGCCCCAACTACTCAGGACTTTAATGACACTGA
>PVIC010054493.1:0-11571 GCA_004025085.1 Thryonomys swinderianus | reverse complement strand
AGGAAGGAAGGAAGGAAGGAAGGAAGGGGGAGAGAGAGAGAGAGAAAGAAAGAAACAAACAAAGAAAAAGAAAGAAAGACAGGCATATGGGAATTGGTAGAGTATGAAGGGAACCTCAAACATTAGCAGACTTAGAAAATAAGTCCTAGCCTGAAGTGAGACTCTTCAATAATGGTAATAAACTCACATCTGCAAGAGTTTCCATTTGGAGCTTTCTTTATTTCATAATGTCATGAGTTTCAAGTGCTCTAGATTTCTGAAGAGCTTTGTTATGTTGTAAAATCAAACTAGAAGAATTTAATGAAAGCAGATATATACCACTGGGAAATAAATACAATTTAAATATCATAGATTATAGTGAGAATGGAAGTTAATGTTGAGGACATGGTACTATATCATCTCTAAATTCCCACAGCCAGTTGCAGTGTCAGGCACATTATTAATAAATAAATGAATCCTAAACAGAGGCGAGTATTACAGTAAGAGGCCACAGAATTAGATTAACAACTTAAATTTTTTTTTTTTTTGAGACAGGGTCTCGCTTTGTAGTTCAGGCTGGCCCTGAGCTCACTATGTAGCCCAGGCAAGCCGCTGTGAACTCAGCAATCCTCCTGTCTTTGCCTCCCGAGTGCTGGGTTCACAGAAGTGAGCCACCACGCCCGGCACTGTGGTATGTGCTGTTGATTGCTGGTGGGCATGAGTCACCATGCCCAGCATTCTATGTGGTTACCGGGATCGAACTCAGGACCTTGTGTTTGCAAGGCAGGCACTGGAACCACTGAGCTAAATCTCCGGCCCTAACAACTTAAATATTTTAATAAGCTATCTAGGCATGGTAGAGCACACCTGTAATCCCAGCACTCATGAGGCTGAGGCACGAGGATCTCCATGAGTTGGAAGCCACCCATGGCTACACAGTGATTTTAAGGCCAGCCTGAACTACAAAGTGAGACCCTGTCTCAAAAAAATAAAACAAAACAAACAAAAAAGAGCTAACATCATTAAATAACCAGTATTATTGAAATGCTCAGGCATATGTTAACATGACCTTCACACACACTACAGATTTGCTTTTTCCCCTAAGAAAGGATTCATGAATAAAGTTTAGAAAGTACCTGCAATATGATTATTTATACATTCAATACAATTCCGAACTGGCAACATGTCATCAGGTCACAGAAAAGAATACTACAAAAATTTTTGTTCTAATTATTTTAAACTTTTCCAAAAGTTTCAGTATTAATCTTTCTTATTTTAGCAAGTAATATTTTCATTAGAAAATTTAAATTATAGAAGATATTTTACAAAATGCTAGAAACAGAGTATAAACATATCACTCCCAAGAGTCTTTTCCAAGAAACTAGACATCTACATAACCTTAATGTTTTCTATCATATAACTAAAAATAATTCTACAAGCATATATGAACTACTAACAAGTTATTACAATAGATATTTTCCCATGACAGTTTTTATGTCTTGGGTATGTCATAACATGAAGCTTTGTATCTCCTATCAGTGCATAAAAATTTTAGTTATTATTATGGAATAAGAGGAACTGAAACATGTGATCCCTGTTGAAAATAACATGAAAAGAATGGATTCTAATAAAATAACATTCTTTTTTATCAATTACAGAATAATGCAAAGCCTATACTAAACACAAAATCAATTTATATTACAATGTGATACTACATTTGAAGTGTCTGAGTAGCTCACTGCTCACAGAATTCAGATACTTAAAATTCACGCTTATCTTTAATTTCTAAAGCAAAGTGTAGAAGTGTTTCTTTAGTCACAAGAAATAAAACGACTTTCTAATAAAGGACCCAGGGACTTTCACAGTCTTAATATAGTATGTGACTGAAGAAAGCTGCTAAATGAACACTGCGAGGCAAAAAGCACAACTTTGCCCCAAAGATACCACCCTGTATTACCTGAGTGGACCCAATGTCATCAGAAGGACCCTAGTAAAGAAAAAGAAAGGAGAAAAGGAGAGAAATCCGAAGATACCGTGCTGCTGCTGGATTTGAAAATGGAAGAGGACCAGAAGCCATGAATGCAGACCTCGAGAAAGGGGAAGACCTTGAGCAGAGATGCTGTTCTGCTGGTGTCTTGATTTTAGCCCAGCCAGATCCATGACAGACTTCTGAGATCCAAAAATGTAAGACAATAAATCTGTGTCATTTGAAGTCACTAAATTTATTAAAGGAGCAACTACATAGTGAGTTCAAGGCCAGCCTGAACTACAAACTGAGACTTCACCTCAAAAAAAATAAAGCAAAACAAACAAAAAAGAGCCAAAACTATTAAATAACTCTTATTATTGAAATGCCACAGGCTGGATGTTAACAACTTGACCTTCACACACACCACAGGATTGCTTTTTTCACCTAGGAAAAGAACTTTTGCAGAAAGCATTTCCACTCACTTTGTTTTCACTAGTATCCCTGCAAAGCGAGAGGGGAATTCTCTAAGGTTCATTAACCTGAGATCTGGGGTGACTAAAATAGAAATATTACTTTAAAAAGAAGTCTTATCCCATCACAACATTGAACAGTCCTATATATGGATACAGATATGCTAATGTGACCTACAGTTTGTCCCTGGACAGCCTGGACAAGCTCCTGCTTTAGGTTTTAATTACTGGTAGGGTGTTGCTGACACCTTTTGCAGGAGCAGAAGCAATGGAAATGATTTCTTCCTTTTTCACTGGCACAGTCACTGCTGCTTTCCATGCTCTAGAGTTCACCTTCATCCTAGTCCCAGACCTGACACAAATGACAAAATGGCAGTAAAGCTGCTATTACGCATGGCATGATAATGTAGTTGGCTCTTTTATTACTGAAACAATTTTCAATTTCTGGCAACCAAAATCTCTAAACTACATTGGATGTGTGGTCAATTTTTTTTTTTTTTTGCTTTTTGGAGACAGGGTCTTGCTTTGTAGTTCAGGCTGGCCCTGAGCTCACTATGGTGCCCAGGCAAGCCGCCGCGAACTCAGCAATCCTCCTGTCTCTGCCTCCTGAGTGCTGGGATGACAGGCGTGAGCCACCACGCCCAGCATTATATGTGGTAACCGGGGATTGAACTCAGGTCCTTACGCTTGCGAGGCAGGCGCCGGAACCACTGAGCTAACCCTCCGGCCCTGTGTGGTCAATTTTTATGTAAGTATGTCAGGGAAAAGAAAATTTGTAGTAGTAAATACAGTAGTATAGTAAGAATTATTATTTAGGTCTGTTAATTTAAACACACATTCATACAGCTTTTAAAAAAAGAAAAGAAAAAACCTCAGGAAGATTTCAAGTTTGAGCTCATCCCAGACAAGCTAACAAGATCTTAATTCAAAATCAAATTTTTAAAGGCCTGGGGATGTTGCTCTATAGTAGAGTGCCTGCGTAGCATGATAAGACCCTAGGGTTTATCTCTAGTACCACAAAGGAAAAGAAATAAAGCTTCTCAAAGTCACCCTAAAGAACTATAGTAAAGCAATATTGTTTATTCTAATAAATAACTTTGAAGTGGAAATTTAATTTGCAAAAGTAAATAATCTTACGTTTCTTAAATATTTTCATTTACATCTTATTATTTATTCAAGAATATTAGTAAAGGGGCTGGAGGGTTAGCTCAGTGGTTCCGGCGCCTGCCTCGCAAGCACAAGGTCCTGAGTTTGATCCCCAGTAACCACATACAATGCTGGGCGTGGAGTCTCATGCCCACCAGCAATCAATACCACATACCACAGTGCTGGGCGTGGTGGCTCACGCCTGTAATCCCACCACTTGGGAGGCAGAGACAGGAGGATTGCTAAATTCAAGGCTTGCCTGGACTACATAGTGAGCTCAGGGCCAGCCTGAACTACAAAAGCGAGACCCTGTCTCCAAAAAAAAAAAAAAAGAATATTAGTAAAAATAGATGAGTACAAACAAAATCGTTTCTACATTTATCATGCTGGTCTTTTTGTTGTTGTTGTCAGGACAAGGTCTCTCACTATGTAGCCCAGGTGGGACTCGAACTTATAGTGATCTTCCCACCTCAAACTTCCTAAATTATAGGCAAGTGTGACCTGGAATTATAGGTAAGTGCAACCATGTCTCGGCTTATGTTGGCAATTCAAAATGAGAAATCATGATACCTAATGTACCACAAAAGAATGTAAAATCTCGGGCTGGAGGGTTAGCTCAGTGGTTCCGGCGCCTGCCTCGCAAGCGCAAGGTCCTGAGTTCGATCCCTGGTAACCACATATAATGCTGGGTATGGAGACACGCCCACCAACAATCAAGACCGCATACCACAATGCCGGATGTGGTGGCTCACGCCTGTAATCCCAGCACTCGGGAGGCAGAGACAGGAGGATTGCTGAGTTCGCGGCGGCTTGCCTGGGCACCATAGTGAACTCAGGGCCAGCCTGAACTACAAAGCGAGACCCCGCCTCAGAAAAAAAAAAAAAAAAAGAATATAAAATCTCTTGCCAGGCACAGTTGTGCATGCCTATAATCTTAGCATTCAGGAGGCTGAGACAGGAAGCATGTCATGAGTTCAAGGACCACATGGGCTAATGAGTTCAAGACCAACCTGATCTCCACAGCCACACATACACACAAAAATATAAAAAGAATATAGGTGAGTGTGCTGGTACACTCGTATAATCCTAGCACTTGGAAGGCTGAGGCAGGAGGATCAGTTATAGGTTCAAGGCCATCCTGCAGCTACACAGTGAGACCCTATCTCAAAACAAAAAGAAAGAATATAAGCTCTCCACTCAACAGGTAGCACAAGTCAGTATCAGCCAAATTCTGTTTATGTCAAACTGTCTGTATTGACTGCACAGTGGTGTTCACATTCTCACCTGTGGCTTCTAAGTCAGAGTAACACAATGGAAGGTAAAGACCTGGGAGTTCTCCACTCTACCAATGGCACACAACTGACTTCTGACTGAACCTTATAATCTAGTCCTCACTAAGAAATGAAACTGATCAGTCAAAAATGACCAGGGAAATATTTTCCCACTTTTATTTCCATTTTTCTACTCTACTCTATATTCAAAATACGGTTTTTTGTTGTTGTTGTTGGTTTTGTTTTATTTTATTTTTTGAGACAGGGTCTCGCTTTGTAGTTCAGGCTGGCTCTGAGCTCACTAGGTAGCCCAGGCAAGCCTCAACTCAGCAATCCTCTTGCCTCTGCCTCCTGAGTGCTGGGATGACAGGCGTGAGCCACCACGCCCGGCCCTGTGGTATGTGGTATGTGGTATTGATTGCTGGTGGGCGTGAGTCACCATGCCCAGCATTGCATGTGGTCACTGGGATTGAACTCAGGACCCTGCGCTTGCGAGGCAGGCACAGGAACCGCTGAGCTAAATCTCCGGCCCTGTTTTTTAGTCTTTTGAGACAGGGTCTTATTTGTAGTTCAGGCTGGCCCTGAACTCACTATGTAGCCCAGTCAAGCCTCAAATTCACAACAATCCTCCTGCCTCTGCCTCCCGAGTACTGGGATTACAGGCATGAGCCACCATGTCTGGCACTGTGGTATGTGATACCAGAAGTCAAACTTGGGACCTTGCGCTTGCCAGACAGACACTGGAACCACTAAACTAAATCCCTGGCCCTATATTCAGAATTTATTTGTTACATATTGCATATCTGGACAAAAGTTCGCTTGATTTCAAAATAAGGGTTATAGCCAGGACTAGTGATACACACTTGTAATCCCAATACATGGATGGCTATGGCAAGAAGACTGCTCCATATAAGGCCAGCCTGGGCTACACAGCAAGACCATTTGTCACCCAAAAAACTCCAGAATTTCCAGAGAAACTTTTCCATATAAAATTATTCTAAAGTAATCAGAATGAATTAGCCATACCAACAACACCATGAAACTGAGTTTTGCCTTGTGTTTGCCTGAATCAATTCTCATTTTATATATTATTTCCCTTGCAGAGTCCTATTTTTGTTCATGATGTGATCCACTACTGGATACCAACCACATACATGTTCTCCATTAGTCCTAGGAAATTAAAAAAAAAAAAAAAGATTCTGTGTGAAGCTTAAATAAGATAATTTCAGAGAGTCATATTCTACCATGAAACAATATAATTGAACCCTGACTGAAGGAAACTGAACTAATGGAATCAAAACCAGGAGTCAGATACATAGAAAGGCTAGAAGACAAAGCTGATCACTAGACAAGTAAATCCTCTCAAGTTTACATTGTTTCGAAAGTTTCTGAGGTATATAACCATACCGCATAGCTATGGTAAAAAGATATAGTTTAATCAAGTATTCCATATGATAAAAAGCTTAAGCTTAAATACTATTTCACATTAGCCCAAAATATACTGAAATGAAGGAAATGCATTGTGTTTAAATCATTTTGTTAGCAGTAGTATACAGTCCGTTTATAACTCTATCAAGAGAATTTTTTTTTTTGAAACAGGGTCTCGCTTTGTAGTTCAGGCTGGCCCTGAGCTCACTATATAGCCCAGGCAAGCATGGAACTCAGCAATCCTCCTGTCTCTGCCTCCCAAATGCTGGGACTACAGGCATGAGCCACCATGCCTGGCACTGTGATATGTATGTGGTGCTGATTGCTGCTGGGTGTGAGTCACCACACCCGGGATTGTGTTATGTGATTATCAGGGATTGAACCAGGGACCTTGCACTTGCTAGGCAGGTGCCAGAATCACTGAGCTAAATCTCTGGCCCTATTAAGACAATTTTTTAAAAAATACGCTTGTTTTTAAACAAATTTCCTATGAATGGACTTATTTACTAACACAGTGACCATTTTGGAAAAGTAAGATTTTGATAAGTTCAATACCTGCCACAGGGAATAAAAAAATTCTGATATACAAATCCCACAAAAGCACACAAATATAACAATCTCAACAGTAGAGACTGTAAAAATGTTTCTACTTTTACAGTACTTAATTCTTTTTACTAAGAACATCTAATTTCTCTTTTTTTTTTTTTTTTTTTTGAGACAGGGTCTCGCTTTGTAGTTCAGGCTGGCCCTGAGCTCACTATATAGCCCAGGCAAGCCTCGAACTCAGCAATCCTCCTGTCTCTGCCTCCCAAGTGCGGGGGTTACAGGCGTGAGCCACCACACCCGGCACTGTGATATGCGGTATTGATTGTTGGTGGGCGTCAGTCTCCACGCCCAGCATTGTATGTGGTTTCCGGGGATCGAGCTCAGGACCTTGGGCTTGCGAGGCAGGCGCCAGAACCACCAGGCGCCAGAACCACTGAGCTAACCCCCCAGCCCCAAGAACATCTAATTTCTAATAGCCACATAATACTAAATTTTTTAAAATTAAAGTTAAATTAAGCCAAAAATTTAGTTCCCCAGTTACACTATCCATATCTCAGGTATCCAAGATCAACATACAGCTAGGATTACTATAGTGGTCAGCATAGATAACAAAATCTTGCCATCACCACAGAAAATTCTACTGAACAGTGACAATTTCCATTGTCAAAACTAATCTAAACAAATCTAATCTAAACAAAAGCATCCTATAAGTGCTTATGAAAATAGTTTTGAAAAAACAAGGTTAGTACCACGACATAAAGAAATCACATAAAAGGAGGCTTAAACAATCAGATCTGTGTGCTAGAAGACAAAATCAGGGACTGGGGAACAAGCGGCGGGCGGACCGGACCCAGCAGCTCCGGGCCCGCCGTGCAGTGCTTCCGGCGGACTGGGGAAACGAGCAGCGGGCGGACCGGACCCAGCAGCTCCGGGCCCGCCGTGCCGTGTTTCCAGCGGACTGGGGAACGAGCAGCGGGAGGACCGGACCCAGCAGCTCCGAGCCCACCGTGCAGTGCTTCCAGCGGACTGGGGAACGAGCGGCGGCGGGCAGACCAGACCCAGCGGATGCGGCCCCGCCGTGCCGTGCTTCCGGTGGACTGAGGGAGCAGCACACGGACCCGGCTGCAGGGTGCAGGCCATTTCCAGTGGACTGAAGGCCGCCCACCAGCCCACTGTATCCCGGAGCTGTGCAGTGAGGAGTCAGACATAGAGGTAACTCATAAGCTCAAAGTATCCAGTATAGAATCTAACAAACCTTTTTATCTTATTTACAGTGTTTAATACTGATATTGGCATTTATTGTATTATGGTAACAAACATGATGTGATTGTTCTGCTCAAATACCTACCATGATGTGTCAGGAGTGAGATCTCTCAAGGGTTATTACAGATTCAAGGAGGACCCCCCAGGAAAGTGCTGCTTCCAAAGGGCCCCAGATAATAGAAGACAAAATCAGGTAAATCAGTTTAACTGTAAAATTCTTTAAGGAAGCCGTGTTAGATAAGTATTATTTTTCCTCTAATTTTATTTTTAAAATTTTCACAATTTAAAATACAGACCAACAAGTTTTTTGTTTTTGAGATAGGGTCTTGCTTTTGTAGTTCAGGCTGGCCCTGAGCTCACTATGTAGCCGAGGCTAGCCTTGAACTCAGCAATCTTCCTGTCTCTGCCTCCCAAATGCTGGGATTACAGGCATGAACCACCATACCTAGCACTGTGATAATGTGGTACTGATTTGCTGGTAGGTATGAGTCACCACGCCCAGTATTGTTGTATGTGGTTACTGGGGATCGAACTTAGGACCTGCACCAGAACCACTGAGCTAGATCTCTGGCCCACCAACAGCATTTTTTTTTTTTTTTTTTTTTTTGCTTTTTGAGACAGGGTCTCACTTTGTAGTTCAGGCTGGCCCTGAGCTCACTATGGTGCCCAGGCAAGCTGCCACGAACTCAGCAATCCTCCTGTCTCTGCCTCCCGAGTGCTGGGATTACAGGCGTGAGCCACCATGTCCGACATTGTGGTATGCAGTGTTGATTGTTGGTGGGCATGTCTCCACGCCCAGCATTCTATGTGGTTACCGGGGATCGAACTCAGGACCTTGCGCTTGCGAGGCAGGCGCTGGAACCACTGAGCTAACCCTCTGGCCCACCAACAACATTTTTGAAAGCAGCATTTTAAGGTCCAGGGATTTAGCTCAAATGGTATTGTGTTCCCTTGGGAAAAAGGAGAATTTTACTACTACACAATCTGCTTAATGTTAACACCTTAAATATTTAAACTTTTACTTAAAATTTTCCACTAAAGGAGCCAGGGATTTAGCTCAGTGTTTCTGGCATCTGCCTGGCAAGCCCAAGGTCCCAAATTCGATCCCCAGTACTATGTATCACAGTGCCAGGCAGAGTAGTTCATACCTGTAATAATCGCAGGACTTGGGAGGCAGAGGCAGGAGGATTGCTGTGAGTTTGAGGGTAGCCTGGGCTACACAATGAGTTCAGGACCAGCCTGAACTACAAACCAAGACCCTGCCTCAAAAAAAAAAAAATTTTCCATTATGAAGAGGTAACCTTTAAGTACTGGAATTAGTTGACCACTTACCAGTCCCATTATTTATGTGAAGAAAGACCAGAAGTTGCATTTTTGTTAATTTTTATAAGATAATGAGAAATATAAAAATGATTTTTATCAAATTTATTCAATAACAATAATGAATGAATTTTTCATTCAACACATAATGTAACATTACAATGTGGAGTGTAATATCTAGTCTCTTTCCACTTTTTTTTTTGTACTAATAAAGATTAAACTCAGGACCTTGGGCTTTTGAGGCAGGTACGATGCCACCAAGCTAAATCTCTGGCCCTCTTTCCAAATTTTTTTGCTCTATTGGTCTTCTTTGAACAATACACTTTATCCAATGTGTTTGACCTTTTCTTTTTTTCTATGGGTGAAATAATTTCAATAGACTGTCTACCTATGAATGGTGACAATGTCAATGAAGGACATCTTAGTTGGCATTTCACTATTATGTATTTTTTAATTATTTGGTCTTTTAGACCTAATCTCAATTGTAAATGACTTTTTTTTTTTTTTTGCTTTTTGAGACAGGGTCTCACTTTGTAGTTCAGGCTGGCCCTGAGCTCACTATGGTGCCCAGGCAAGCTGCCACGAACTCCGCAATCCTTCTGTCTCTGCCTCCCAAGTGCTGAAATTACAGGAGTGAGCCACCACGTCCGGCATTGTGGTATGCAGTGTTGATTGTTGGTGGGCGTGTCTCCATGCCCAGCATTGTATGTGGTTACCAGGGATCGAACTCAGGACCTTGCGCTTGTGAGGCAGGCGCCGGAACCACTGAGCTAACCCTCTGGCCCTGTAAATGACTTTTTGAACCCTCTTCTTTTGAGTAAATAATACATGAGTTCCATGTTTAGTCCAGAAGGTGCATAAATATTTTATAACAGTATTTTTTCTTACTGTTTGATTACAGGATAGCTTGTTAGATGTTTGTCAACTCCATCAGTGCCACCCACAGAATTATACTCACTGACCACTGTTAAATTTTTTTAATTTCATTTCTTCTTTCAAGTCCTATCATTTCTGGATTATGAATAGTTGACAATAAGGAAACATCTTTTTTGTCTTTCCATTTCAACTCTCTGTTATGCTAACATTTCTCCCTTATTTAGTTTTTTTTTTCCCCAGGAATTTTGGCACATCCTTCCTAATTCAGTATTAGTATCCCAAGGTGTCCATGTGGTATTATAAAAGAGTATCACCAAGTTCTGGAGACAGATAAA
Organism: Thryonomys swinderianus; assembly: GCA_004025085.1. Taxonomy (NCBI): domain Eukaryota; kingdom Metazoa; phylum Chordata; class Mammalia; order Rodentia; family Thryonomyidae; genus Thryonomys; species Thryonomys swinderianus. The sequence continues at coordinate 968 of PVIC010054493.1, read as the reverse complement.
AATTTTATCTAGGGTCAAGGACATAGGTCAGTGGCACTGTACCTGGCAAGTACAAGGTCCTGATTCCTAGTACAGCAAGAAAAAAAAAATATATATATACATATATATACTGTATTTACAATATGAATTTTTATAGACTAGAACACTTTATTTTCAGAAATAAACATGAATTAGTGAAAGAAAATAAACATAATTTACTAGATTGCACTAGAAACAAATATCAAAGCCAAATACAATGTTCTCAATTTACAAAGTATGCAAAAAAGTCAATATAAAACAAATAAACATTAAGAGCATAACGCATGCAAACAAGAATTGACTGGTTGAAATGACTTCTGCATGGCACTTGGTCCAGACGCTATGTAAACAAACGTCCTGCCCTGGTGATGCCTGGGGGGGGTTAACAAAATACAAACCAACCAACCAACCCACCCCACAAGAAAACCCAAAAACCTATATCTTATTTCATTTAACCATAAACAATGCTAACCAAATATAACCACAGTGTTCATTTAACTATGATTCCATTAAATTATAAAACACTTTAGATTGCTACATAGTTTATTTTTTCCTCACTAAACCACACTACTACCGAATTATCTTATATCAATACAAAACTGACTAGTAAAACACTGTGTACCTCCTATCTATTTGGTTTAACTACAACTGTCTTCACTTTGTTCTTGACCATATCCAGCAATGAAGACATGGTATTACCACTTGAAGAAAATGTATATTAATTTCTTGCCTCTTACAGCAAAGGTGATAGGTCACAATGAAAATCACTACAAGCTGATTAATCAGTCATTTTGTTCCATTTATTACAAAGTCTAACAAACTAACAAGCTCATCTGAGTATTTTCTTACTTTTCTTCCTACCAACTCTTTAGGATAGGGTCTTACCGTGTAGTTTAGGCTAGTCTTGAACTCACTGTGCAGTCCAAGTTGGCCTCAAACTTGTAACAATA
>PVIC010054492.1:0-11529 GCA_004025085.1 Thryonomys swinderianus | reverse complement strand
TGCAAATACAGTAGTTTAGGTAACATTGGTACAATGAAAAAACATGGAAAATAGACAAAACCATGATTCACCAATAAGATTACACTAAGTATAACTGCTCAGGTAATATTGATTAAATAGGGATCCAATGAGAGATTAAGTCCTAGAGGGTCTTTCTTGTCAGGAGACTACTCCAGGTGGTTCAAAATCCTGGCCCACTCTCTGGGACATTTGCAATTACTGCATTCCAGGGTGTGTGTATGTGGGGGGGTAGGATCAGGATCTTGACCTTCCATCTTTGGAGAATGAGGTTCTGTCAGTCACTGCTATCTGGAAATGTAGTTTCTCAATGATGATGTTGACCTTCGGAAGGATGACTTTTTTTGTAAATCATTCAAGGGCCAGCCTTATCTATCTGCCTACATATGTCTAGCTGGCTTTTCTGCCTATAATACAATGTGTGACCGGGTGGGACTTGATTATTTCCAATGTTCAGTCACTCAAGTTATTGTATTTGATAAAGGAACTCTTAAACTCATGTTTTTTCACTCTTCTAATTTTGTTCAACTTCTTCAATACTGCGTGCACTCATTTTGGTCTTTGTCTTCCTGGTATGAATTTTAAATGAGCCTTTTGTATCTATGTAGTAATTTACTGGGATTTTGTTTGGAATTGTATCAACATATTAAACTGGAAAGACATATTTTGGAAATATTGCAGCGTTGCATTCATAACTATGAAACATACCACCATTTAGTTGGAGATATCTCACATTTAGTTTTTATTGTGAAAAAAGGAAACAGATTCAGAATAACATAAAAGAGAATGAGTAATTAACATACTATGTACCATTCTTCTCAAAGTAATTACTCAGACTACAAGACATAAACAAAAAAAGTCTTACAAAAAAGAAACAAATAATAGCATCAAGCTTTATAATGAACTGAGTTTACTGGTAATGTAAATGAGACAAATTAGTATACTGGACTAATTTTGAAACAACAGAATATGAAATTTGAGGAAGTATTTGAACTCATTTTTTAATTTATCTTTCTTGTGACATCTATATCTGTATATATGGTGTTTCTCATAAAAGAGAAACTATGCAATATGTAAATTTTGTGTCTGACTTTTAAATTTAACATTATGATTTCAAGTTGCACTCATTTACCTATGTTATTGTTATGCATATCTAAAATGTACCAGTAATTTTTTTAATTGAATTATTTATTGGTACAATTTATATACATCTCAAAATCACATATAACATTGGGAAATTTGTACCAGTAACCAGTAAATGTTTTGCTTAAATAAATAAACTGAATAACAGATTATGGGATGATAGACATCCTTCTAGCAAAAGACGTTATCTTTTTTAACTTTACATTTCCCTGATGAGCAATGGTGATAAGAATTTGTGTGTTTAATGCCTATTTATTTACATTTTTTCTGAGAAATGTCTATTCATTTTGGTCTCCCATTTCTTATTGGCTCTTTATTCTGTAAATATAATTTTTCTTAGCTTTTGTATACTCTTAATATTGGTCTGTTCTTCAAGAAATATCTGACACAATTTTGATTCCATTCTTTTAGATTCTTTGTCCTAATTGTTGTTTCCTTTGCTGCATGGAAACTTTTTCTTCACTTGATTTTTGTTTTAGTACATGTCTGCAGTATAAAATTATCACATTCATCATGTGGGACTTGGAGAAGTACCTAGGACATCTTACTCCTTTTTCTCTCCTGTTCCTCTCCTCTCCACCCAACATTCTTCCCCTTCTCTGTGGAAACTTTTTAATTGGATATTGTCCTATTCTCTGGTTCTTAGTATTATTATTTGTCCTATTGTGTTCTGTTCAGAAATTTCTTGCCTAGATCTATGTCTGTGTATTGAAGTATTGTCTTCATTTTTTTTTTTTTAGTTAGTGATTTCATTGTTTCAAGTCTTATACCTTTGGTCTATTTTATTGTTTTTGTAAAGGATGAGAGGCAGTGGTCTAGTTTCATTATTTTGCATACAAATATCTAGTTTTTCAAGTATTATTTATTGAAAAGACTGTCCAGTTACCGATATATGTTTATAGTTCTAAGATCAGTTGGCTTGTTAACAAACACTGACACAAGACAATAAAAACTTATACAATAATATCAGAAAAAAGCTAAAAATAAAAAAAAATGCATGCTGTATTATGCTAATCACTGAAGACAAAGAAGAGTAAAAAATATATACTTGGTAGTAGTGATACGTACATATTGAGTAAGAAGGACATAAGAAAGCACTCCAGTGTGGTGAAAAGGCTGTATTTCCTGAGTTTGTGTTTTAGTCTATTGTACATATTTTCTCCAACTTTCCACAAGGAAAGAGGAAAGAAAGACCAACAGAACATGCAGGAAAATGATAATGAAGTCTGTGTATGTGATAGGAAATTGAGAATTTAACAAGAGCTAAATTAGCTATTATCTCCTAGACCATCCCAAGGATTTTAAGTCTGTATAAAAGCCATCAAGCTGTTTTTAATTGGTAGAGGATGCAGCAAAGTTTTATTTATCTCTTTTCATAGACTTTATTTTTATTTATTTATTTATTTGTTTGTTTGTTTATTTATTTATTTATTTATTTATTGAGACAGGGTCTCGCTTTTTAGTTCAGGCTAGCTCTGAGCTCTCTATGTAGCCAAGGCAAGCCTCGAACTCAGCTATCCTCCTGCCTCTGCCTCCCAAGTGCTGGGATTACAGGCATGAGCCACCATGCCCAGCACTGTGGTATGTGCTATTGATTGCTGGTGGGCGTGAGTCTCCACTCCCAGCATTGTATGTGGTTACCAGGGATCGAACTCAGGGCCTTGCACTTATGAGGCAGACGCCAGAACCACTGAGCTAACCCTCCGGCCCCTCACAGACTTTATTTTTTTTAATTTTTATTTATTTATTTATTTTTGAGACAGGGTCTCTCTGTAGTTCAGGCTGGCCCTGAGCTCACTATGAAGCCCGGGCAAGCCTCGAACTCAGCAATCCTCCTGCCTCTGCCTCCCAAGTGCTGGGATTACAGGCATGAGCCACCATGTCCAGCACTGTGGTATGTGCTATTGATTGCTGGTGGGCGTGAGTCTCCACTCCCAGCATTGTATGTGGTTACCAGGGACCGAACTCAGGGCCTTGCACTTGTGAGGCAGACGCCAGAACCACTGAGCTAACCCTCCGGCCCCTCACAGACTTTATTTTTTTTTAATTTTTATTTATTTATTTACTTTTGAGACAGGGTCTCTCTGTAGTTCAGGCTGGCCCTGAGCTCACTATGAAGCCCGGGCAAGCCTCGAACTCAGCAATCCTCCTGTCTCTGCCTCCTGAGTGCTGGGATGACAGGCATGAGCCACCACACCCGGCACTCACAGACTTTATTTTTATGATAATTTTAAGTTCAGAGAAAATTGATCAATATTTTGATTTTGACTCAAAATGGACTTCCAGCACAGTTGCAGTGGGGCACTCCTGTGAACCCAGCACTGGGTGTGAGGTTGAGGCAGGAGGAGCACAAGTTTGAGCACAACTGTGTAATTTAATAATGTAGTGAGGACTTTTCTCAAAATAAAGAATTAAAAAGCAGCTTGCCATGCAGCTCATTGTGAGGGCCATGAGTTTGATTCTTAGTACTATCACGGAAAAGAACAACAATACCCTCTGCTAGTTTTGTGGTTTTGAAACTTTAGTTGCCAGGTAATAGTCTTTTGGAAAGGGATTATATAATGTGTAACTTCATCCAGTGGACTGATAAATTAATTAACTGAATGGTCAATTTGGAGATCACTGAATTATGTGCCTCTGAAAAGAATATCTTGTCCCCAGAATATCTGAATATCTGCCTCTGTTTCTCTGTCTCTGTCTTGTCTCTGTCTTTGTCTCTGTCTCTGTCTCTGTCTCTGTCTCTCTCTCTCTCTCTCTCTCTGTCTCTCTCTCTCTCTCTCTCTCTGCACTTACTGGCTGCAATGAGGTAAACAACTTTCTCCAAACCCTTTTGCATAGTATTTCTGCTTGTTACCGTTTTGAAAATTGATGAGAATAATCAAATGACTGAAACATTTCAAAATAGACAAAATGAACATTTTCTCCACTTGATTTTGTTTTAGTACATGTCTGCAGTATGTAATGATCACATTAGCCATGTGGGACTTGGGCAGGTACATAAGATGTCTTAATTCTTTTTCTCTCCTGTTCCTCTCCCCTCCGTCCAACATTCTTTCTCTTGTTTGTGGAAACTTTTTAATTGGATATTGTCTTATTCAAAATGAACATTTTCTATTCTACAATGATTTATGTCTGGTATTTTTCAAAGTGATGAAAAGCAACACAATAGGAAGTACACATTCTCATATTCATTCTGCCTAGTTCCTTGCCCCCCACTCAATCACCCTCCACTGTATAAGTCCCTCAGTACAATAGTACACTTATTACAAATGAGCCTATATTGACACTACTGTATTACCTGAAGTCCATAGTTTCCATTAGGGATGTTTTTGTTGATTGTAGGTTCTTTGATGTTTGGCAAATAGATAAAGGCATGCATCTTCCATTGTAGTATTATGCAATATAATTTCGTTGACTCAAATAAAAAGTTCATCTGACCCTCTTTTCTAGGTTTTAGAAACTACTGATTTTTTCCTGTCTTCACAGTTTTGCTGTTTTCAAAATATTTATTTCTTTATATTTTGCATATGGCTTGAACTCTGCTCCCTGAGACCGAGCCACCAGCAGCCACTAGATGGAGTCTGTATGCCACTGTTGTGAGCTCTGAGTTCAACTGCATCCCCTCGAAGATGGCTACCAGCCAATCGCCTTTTCCTGGGTGAGGTCTGAACCCGGTTAACTCATCAGCCACAAGTTGCAGTCCATTTGTACCCTGCTCTCTGCTACTGGCGCTTCTCCGTGGAGGTGTTTGGGGTCCTCTGTAGTCATTGTGTGCCTGCAGGTTCAGCTTGCTGTTCCTTTGCAGAGGGTCCAGGTTCTAGGAAAGTGAAGCTTGGAATCTCCGTCCTCTTCATCAAAATCTGTCTCCATACTCTCATTGAGACTTCAGTACTCTGATTGCCCTGGGTCCCGGGAACCATGTTCCTGCTCCTACCCCTCCTCTCCCTGCTATATGCCAGTGTCAGAACACCAAATCTCAGACAGGCTCTTTCTCTGAGGCTCACCACTCAATCTTCCACAAGTCTCAATACCAAACACTAACAAAGGAAAGGCTGACTACAGCCTTCATACACAGTGTACTTACAAATGTGCATTTTCCAAACTGTGTGTGAGATTCCGAGTGAATTAGCCATGTTCACTTCAACACAACATATACTAGCATGGATTTGAGAAACATTTTTGGAGGAATGTGTTTTCATATTTAATATTTTAGGTGATTTTGGGCCTGTGTGAACCTGACCCCTGTGAGGTGGAGCTGTGTGGAGAGAATTAGAAATTCAATAAAATCATATGAGCAGCTTATTATTAGGATTCCTGTTTGTTCAACAGTAAAAAGTCATGGATTCTTTAAGATATAAAATCACAAGATATAAGATAGAAGATGAAGGAATTGTAATGGAATATGTTAAGATCAACATCCAACAAGTTAGAGACTCACTTAGCTCATCTGCCTCAGTCTCAAAGCATCTAGAGTTCTTATAGTTCATGCTCAGAGTCAGGCAAATTTTATACCTGTTTTGTAAAAACTGAAAGGTACTTCTTTTGTGTATAATTAGTCTCAATAGCCACAACTATGTCAGGCTGTCCTGGAAATTTATTCTACCTTCCTTACATAATTCATTATTGTTCATACAAACATATTTTAAAAAGGAATGTGTGTGTGTGTGTCCTCACGTGAAAACATTTTTCTTTGTATCTAAGGATGTCTTTCTAAATGCAGTGATTCAAAACTACTTTGCTTATTTTAAGAAAAGATAAGGGAATTAAGATATATGCACATATAAATTTCTTCTGCTTGGCAAATGATCTTTGATTGTTTTTACCCCTGCCTTATGGGTTACTATAAACTTCAGTCAATTTAAAAATCAAAAAATATCATGTTATTTTATTTTTATAGGTTGATGATGATTTTATTCACAAAAGAGGTGCAAACACGTCTCTCTAAAGCTTCTAAAGCCTTGTTGTTTAAAAAAAAAAACTTCAGACTCCCAGCTAGAATACTCTGAAGTTCACTTTTCTTTTCCTGTAAAATTAGACTGGCAGCAAACATTTATGTGAGTTACTGAGCCTGACATCTAATTAACACAGTCTTTACAGGTTTAATGAGCAGTGATAAATTTCTATCCTTTCTTTGGCACATTTTAATTAGTTGTAATTATGAGTGGAGTGACCTGAAAAGATTGTTGTCCCACAGAATCACAGTAAATTTGTATAATTTATATTTGCAGGGACAGAATGTGTTTTTATGACTTGAAAAAGCAAAAGGTTATTTAAGTCATTATTCTATAGTATTTAAGCCATCATATAAAGTCCTCAGTAAAGCTCAGGTAACTAAACATCGGACACTCATTTTTACCATTAGTAAGTGAAATGCTTCATAAATTTGATTTATCCCACATCGTTTCTGCAGAGAGTTAGCCTTTGCAATTTCTGCACAACCTGAACTCAGATTTTCAGAAAAAATATATATATTTCTGAAATATATAAATAGCAATATATTTATTTATATGTACATATAAGTATACTTATTTATGTTTGTGAATATAAATACCTGTACATATATATTAGGATTAAAATGAAGAATAATGCAGAAACTCTCATTACTTTTATGCAGATTACATGGTTTCAAAAGAAAAAAAGGAAACAATTCTGCTAAACATCAATACTCAAGGGATGCCAGTTGCATATAATGGGAGAACCTATATGTTCAGATGTAGAAGTTTAGATAGTGCCAATGTTTGCTGTATAACCAAATGAGGGATCAATGAATTCAGTGAGGAGTAATGGTGATGATAAAAATGATGACACAAAATACTAATGAACACTTCCTTAGGGTTTATAAATTGCTAGATTCATAAGAATTTACTTAGCTTTTGAGTACCCATAACTTTAAATAATAAGAGTATTAATGAGTTGAATTTTCTGGTTTAAGATAAGGCAGAGAGCCGGGTGTGGTGGCTCATGCCAGTAATCCCAGCACTCCAGAGGCAGAGAGAGGAGGATTGCTGAGTTTGAGCTTGCCTGAGCTACAGAGTGAGCTCAGGGCCAACCTGAACTACAAAGCGAGACCCTGTCTCAAAAAATATATATAAAAATAAAAATAAAAAGATAAGGTACAGAGACTAAGGACAGTCTAGTGTAGAGCAGATTACATTCAAAGCCTCACATTCAATATAATATTCACCAAATTAAATGTTCTACAACTTCCATAACAACTACATGTTTTTTGTAGCCTCTTTTCCCTTTCTGTGTTTCAAACAGCTTTCAATCACTACTGAGCATTCAGTACTAAGCTGATCTCTTTCTCCATGGCCCACAGCATCCAACTCTTGTACTCACTCATCTACTACACTATAATTACTTTGGAGCTATTATTTTCAAAAAGGAATCATCTCAAGATTTCCTACTTTCATGCATTTTCTTCAGGGCAAGATTCTACAATTACTTATCTGCCATTGTCAGTGGGAAAATGTATCTATTGCACTTCCAAAACTGTTTCCCCAATCATTTTTGTAATCATCTGTCGTTAGAAATAACATATCATACACTGTTAAGAAGCCTTTGACAGGTCTTGATCCCAGGAGGGCTGGCTCCCAAGACCAGTTATTAAAAGGTGGTGGGGGGCCGGAGGGTTAGCTCAGTGGTTCTGGCACCTGCCTCGCAAGCGCAAGGTCCTGAGTTCGATCCCCGGTAACCACATATAATGCTGGGCGTGGAGACACGCCCACCAACAATCAACACCGCATACCACAATGCTGGACGTGGTGGCTCACGCCTGTAATCCCAGCACTCGGGAGGCAGAGACGGGAGGATTGCTGAGTTCGCGGTGGCTTGCCTGGGCACCATAGTGAGCTCAGGGCCAGCCTGAACTACAAAGCGAGACCCTGTCTCAAAAAGCAAAAAAAAAAAAAAAGAAACGGTGGTGGGATGTGTCTCCTCCAAGAGAGATCCCCCCCTTGGAGGGATGGGTGACCCGCATTGGACACTGAGTGAAAATTTTCAAAATCAGCTCCCAGATTCAATTTGCCAATGTAGATAACGAAGCACTGAAAACCCAAGAAATCTCAGTACACCTTCTTACTTTTGCTAAATTGTGCAACCTTGAGGTAGCAGGCCTGCAGGACAGAGGATATTTACCTCTTTAATCCTACTGTAGGAGGTACACCTGACTTCTTTCCCAGTGGCTTGTTTGGAGGCTCATAATACACCCCGTTTGGCTAACTGATATGACATAGGGGGAACCTGAGGAGTTGCTGAGGAGAAGAAGGAGCAGAGGGGGATGTGGAAAAAAGAAAAAAAATTGGTCCATGATATGCTATCTTTGATTTGTAGCTATGTTCCCAGAACTGGAACTCAACAGGCATGTTTTGCAACGTACTGTGTTCACAAATGGCTTTCTAGAATGAGCTAGAGTCTAAGATGGAGTCACTCCTGTCTGATAGAATACAGGACTTACTGTTTCCCAGATACTGATTCATAAGAAACACTTTTTTTGTATGTGAGACACTATAGTGTGTCTTATTGTATGGACAGAGCTCTTACATATTTCCCACTCTACCAACTACTCTACAATGGGAACTTGGCATTGATGTCATCAATCCTTACACTGAGGCCTACGTCAGAATAGCAGGGGATTGAGTCCTTGGTAGCCAATAAAATGCACCAGAAGTAATATTAACTGAGTTCTAGGGATAATTTATAAATGACAAGATAACTGTTCCCCTAACTTCTTGAAATGTTCTCTTGGGAAGCCCTATTCCTTATGAAAACCTTTTGACTAGGCTGCCACATAGTCTGTGTGAAGAAGCTCGAAGTGATGGCTCTGTGAACACATGAAAAGCAAAATGTCAGCATGGCCCTCCGTGGCCCAACTCTCACCACTGTGTGAACACAATGGACCATGAGGTGCCCTCCTCTAACCACCAGGCTAGTCCATCCTAATTTCCTAACAAAGAGAAGCTGTAAAAGTTTGAAAATCTATTATTTTAAGCTAGCAAAATTTTGCATGGTTTTTATGTAGCAATAGAAAACTCTAAAGTGATTATTTATGATATTTTCTATCAACTCTGATGTGCTGCTCCAAATTCCCTGGAGTATGTTATATAAGACCACTTTTTGCTTCTTCTATTCCTTTACTTATCCAAACTATTCTTCACAAAAATCTGTCCTTAAATGTAAGTGCAAAAAAGAATATCCCATTGCACAGCTACTCCCCCGATTCAGCTGTCAGTAGGTAGGAACACGTTCCTGGGAATGAAAGGCTTTATGGTCCGGTCTCTGCTGAGCAGCTGCTATGCTCAGTAGCTCCTGGCAAGTCTCTTAACATCTGTGGAACATTTTTTCCTTAGCAAAGAGATGATAGCACCATTCACCTCGCATGCAAGGGTATTATATATTTCAGATAGTTCCATTCTGATAGCATACAACGTACAATTTTGAGATAATGTTATAAACATATTATCTCATTCTCATATCTGACCATATGGAGTGGGACCTATGAGTACTTCGTTTTTAGGTTTCCAGGTTTTAAAATTGTCACTTTACTACTTAGCAGCTCTTTACCAAACATGTAGATACAGAAAAAATCAACTAAATAAAATTCCATGTGTCATCTGGAAATGCGTGCTATTTTGGGCTTCAGTTCCCTAACTTGTCAGAAAACTTTCAAGGTTTTATAAGGCTGCCTTGGATCCTGCAAAGTGAATATTTGGCCTTTTCAGTTTTTGTTTTCTACTTGTTTTGTATTAGTATGTGTGCTTATATGTGTAATTTTTGCATTAGTATATTTTGCAGGCAAAATTAGAGAACAATTTTCTATAGAAATTTAAGTCTTGATGAAGTCTTAGCAAAGTTGTTCTAATAATATAATACAGTATTGGCTCCTTTGATTATTGCTATAATCAATTAAATAAATGTTATATTTTCATCATAAAAGCTTAATTATCTATAACATATTACATATATATATATTGCAATTGGTGAATTAGTCCCATTATTCAAACTTTTAAGATAGTATATATGGACTGAAAACATGAGAAAATACTGGATATAAAAATTTAATATAATTTAAGCTAATAATTATTTAAATATTAAGGGAAAAGAAATTAATCATTTTCCTTACTCAAATTTACATTCTCTTGATATCAAAACCTCAAATGAAACATAGAAGGATTTAAATTGGGCCAAATCTACTGCTGTACCCACATAGGAGCATTAAAAGAAACAGATATAGGGCCAGAGGGTTGACTCAGTGGTTCTGGCATCTGCCTCACAAGTGCAAGGCCCTGAGTTCGATCCCCGGTAATCACATACCGTGCTGGGCATGGAGACTCACACCCACCAACAATCAATACCACATACCACAGTGCCGGGCGTGGTGGCTCACTCCTGTAATCCCAGCACTTGGGAGGCAGAGACAGGAGGATTGCTGAGTTTGAAGCTTGCCTAGGCTACATAGTGAGCTCAGAGCCAGCCTGAACTACAAAGCGAGACCCTGTCTCAAAAAAAAAAACAAAAAAACAGATATATAAAGTTTTTAAAGATAAGATGTTTAATCTCTATATTAGTGTCATTAAACTACTTTTAACTAGTAGTCATCTCCTTCTTTTACCCTAATCTGTTATGCTCATGCTGATTGATAACAAATCTATCAATGACCAACATATTTCCATGAAAATTACACTACATATATCTCACTATTTGACATTTAAGAGCAGTTTATCTCTATTTTGTGCTCTGTATTGTATTTACTTCATTTTAATCCCAAGTCTAATCTTTCCCCATAAGAGACACAGGTTAGATTCCATAGTGATGCCCCATAATGGCACAAGTTAAATTCATTGCAATGTATCCAATAATCTAAAAAGTTTAAAAAAAAAGTAGGAGGCAGAATAGCATTTTCTCCTTGTCTTTAAAATATTAACATACTTTGTTAATTAACAATTAAAACATCCTAGCTGGAACCCCAGATTTCCTAAGCAAGCCCTCTGCACTGTTCAGCTGATAACTGCGGGACGGGGACATTGTGCCCAAATGTCCTCCACCTGTTGCTGTCCCACCATCTTCCGCCCAGGGACCAGGAGTTTCACCTGATGGGCTCCGAGAACTTTCCCTGAAAATTAAGACATAGATGAAGATCTCTGAAATGGGTTTTATGTCATAGAACAGTTGGAGCAAGAATAGGAAAAGCAAGGTTGCGCCACAGCTTCATATGCCTTCAGATGACACAGAGCCCCCCAAAGCTTGACGGAAGTGGAACATTGCCTCAACATCCACAGCTTTGCTGTCTCACCAGCTACCACCTCACAACCTGATAAAAATCCATACTTACCAATATGTTAATAGAAATCATGATTTCTAATAAAAAAA
>PVIC010054491.1:0-11497 GCA_004025085.1 Thryonomys swinderianus | reverse complement strand
AAAATGTACAAATAAAATCAATTTAAAAAAAAGAGCCAGGTGTGGTGGCTCTTTTAGAGAGTAGCCTGTAATCCCAGCACTCCAGAGGCAGAAGCAGGAGGATTGCTGTGAGTTCGATGCTTGACTAGGCTACATAGTGAGATCAGGGCCAGCTTGAACTACAAAGTGAGACCCAGTCTTAAAAAATAAAAAAACTCTTAACAAGAGGTCTACAAAAATGGATGTAATTTGAGTCATTCTTAGATACCTGCTTAATCAGTAAAATGCTTGGCCTTCTTTTGGTTGTTTTTTGAGGCAGGGTCTTGCTTTGTAGCCCAGGCTAACCCTGAACTTAAACTCCCGCCTCTGCTGGTGAAGTACTGGAATTACAGACTACTCTTCTCTTCTCATCTTGATTCAATGCCAAGACCCACTGTCTTGTTGTAGGAACTCCTAAAGTCATATAAAGATTATTTTATGGCTGGACATGGAGGCTCACACCTCTGTAATCCCAGCACTTGGGAGGCAGAAGCAGAAGGATTGCTGAGTTTGAGAGTTGCGTGGGCTACAAAGTGAGCTCAGGGGCCAGCATGAACTACAAAGCAAGACCCTGTCTCAAAAAAAAAAAAAAAAAAGAAATAGAGTATTTTATGGTAAAGGCACTTGAGATTCAATAGACACAGGGTATAGGCATTCTTAGGCTAGTGATAGCTCACTAGTACAGCAATACCTTTGCATGTACAAAGCCCCAACAGAAGCCATGGGTTCCATCCCCAGCACTGCGCACTCCCCCCAAAAAAAGTCAGGTATAGTAGCATACACCTGTGACCTCAGCATTCTAGGATGCTGAAGTAGGACAATCACCAATTTGAGCCCAGCCTAGGAAGCTCAGTGAATTAGTGACACAGGCTCAAAATGTAAAATCAACAGCTAGAAATGGTGGCTCATGCCTGTAATCCCAACACACGGGAGCCAGAAGTAGGAGGACTGCTATGAGTTCAAGGTTAGCCTGGGCTATATAGTTCAGGGCCAGCATGAACTACAAAGGGAGACCCTGTTTCAAAAAAAAAAAAAAAATCAACAGGGCTGGAGAGGATACAGCTCAGTGTAAAGGCAATGCACCCTTCCCCAAAACAAAAGCCACATCAGAACTTCCCTCCTGTTATAATAGATTGGTAGGTTAATTAGTTTGTAGGCAGTTAGTTCGACAGGACCAGCCCTCCAGAAGCCAACAGGGAGGACAATGAAGACTCATTTACTGGAGGCTAGCATTGTAAGAGAAACTACTAAACCTGTGTGCTTCCCTTAAGGATGAATAGCACTGATTGATATTCTAAATGTTGGTATCAATCACCTGGGTGGGGGACCAAGATTTAACACACACCCTTCTAGAAAACCTTTGTTCATTCCCTAGACCCTTGCTATGTGACTTGCTTCTCCATTTGATCCCTATTTATTACCTTAAGTGAGGGCCAAAGATTTAGCTCAGTGGCACATGCTTGCCTCCCAAACTCAAGGTCCTGAGTTCAATCCCCAGCAAAACATAAAAATAAAAAATTACCTAAGTGACTATAATGGATGATCATACTGTTCCCCCATCTTGTGATTTCCCATTGGATCAATATTATCTAAAAAAACTGTACTTGTAATCCTTTTAGTTGACTATAGTTTTGTCCCATCTTAATCCCGCCTTACCTGTTAGTTTTGCTCTGAAAAACACCTTTGAGAAGCTGAGTGGAGGGGCAACATACTTTCTGGTCCCCCTTCTGTCTCTTTTAAACACAAGTTTTCTCTCAATAAGTTTTTCCTACTCTTTGTTAAAAGAGTCCCCACTCCTACAAAGGGGCCTGTAAACTGTGCCAGACCCAAAATGGCTTCATTTCCCTTTGGGAGAAGAACAAAGCTTATCCTGCTCAGAGAAAGGAAACCTAACTGAACAGCCCACATGTGCCAAAGGGCAACTCTCTTTCTCTCTCTCTCCCTCTCTCTCTGTGTCACAAAAAGTGTGGGAAAACTGTAATAAACTCTAAACCATGGCTCATTAAAAATAACTAAAAAATAAATTAATAGAGGCAGGCTCATTTAGGTTAGCCCAACACAAAGAACTATAAGCAAAAGATCTGCCAAGGTAAAGCAAAAAGAAAACAAAAACATTTTTTTTCAAGACAGGGACTTGCTTTGTAGCTCAGGCAAGCCTCAAAATCAGCAATCCTCCTGTCCCTGCCTCCTGAGTGCTGGGATTAGAGCTACCAAGCCTGGTCTTTATTGCATGTGGTTACTGGGGATTGCACCAGGGACCTTGTGCTTGCTAAGGAGGCACTGGAACCACTGAGCTAAATCTCTGGCCCAGAAAATTTTTTATTTAACACTAGTGAGTCAGCCTGCACTCAGACCCTGAAGTGTCTGACTCCATTTTCCTTTATAATGCGATTAGTTATCCTTTCAGGAGAGGTGAGATTACAAAAATAATGGTATTTGGCACCTTTCATTGGTTATAAGTTTTGGTATGAAGATCCTACAAATTCATTGGCTCATTTAATAGTTCAGGTACCATATTCATTGGTTAGTTTCACAGTCAATTGAGATACAGCTACATGGGGGGCGTACCAGAAGCAACAAATCTTTTTACAGACAAAGACATTCTTGAGCTGTCTCTACCAAGCCTTGGCCAAGTACCTGCATGCCTCTCATTAAACACCCTGAAACAAAGCCAGCCTCAACTGCAGGGTAATGATTTTTTCTCTTTCACAACCTAGCTTTATAGGGTTCAAGGACAGCCTGAACTACATAGCAATACCCTGTCTCCATTAGATATATACAGTATAGAATTTTTCCTCCACATTGAAACCTATTTATCTTCCCCTCTTTTCCCCTAAGTCAGGGATGTAAGCCAAAAATTCTAACCACCTCTGTGAGTTACTCATCACCAAGCATTGCTCTATGCATCTTGCATAAATAAATTCTTACAGAAAAACATTAAAAATAAATACACTATTTTTTTCTCTTCCTAATCTATCTTTGCTCAGTTTAACTCCCAAGATTCAGCACCCAAAAGAGTTGAGGAAGTAATTCCTTTTCTATCTTACTTTACTCTTACTCTTCCTTCTACCATCTATTCCCCTCCCTAGCAACCAGTACCAATCCTGTCAAAACACAGGTCAGGGCTGGTATGGTAGTCCATGCCTGCAATCCTAGCACTTTGGGAGGCTGGGACAGGAGGATTACAAATTTGAGCCCAGTCTGGGCAACTTAGTAGCTTAGACCCTGTCTCAAAATAAAATAATAAGACCTGGAGATGATGCTTAGTGCAAAGGCCCTAGGCTCAATTCCCAGTACAACCAAAATACAAAAACAAAAGTCAACTGGGCGTGGTGGCTCACGCCTGTAATCCCAACACTCGGGAGGCAGAGGCAGGAGGATTGCTGAGTTCGAGGCTTGCCTGGACTACATAGTAAGCTCAGAGCCAGCCTAAACTACAAAGCGAGACCCTGTCTCAAAAAGGAAAACAAAACAAACAAACAAACAAACAAAAAAGTCAGACCTATTGATATAGGGGGAATAAATATAATGTTCAACTTGCTAGGTCAGATATACTGAGTTCATATTCCCCAAAATCAAAGAATGAATTCTAAGGAACAGTGGAGATTAAGAGTAGGAAATAGTTGTTAAGATGGCTCTTGAAAGATAGGAGGGAACTCAAAAGTAAGTTGCTGCAGAGAAAGTTTTATAAAGCAAAATCTCAAGATGGGTAAAACAGGTCAAAATTATGATAGACCTGGGCTAGATTTTTAGCTCGGGTGGTTCCAGCACCTGCCTAGCAAGCACAAGGTCCCTAATTTGATCCATGGTAACCACATACAAAACCAGGTATGGTGACACACACCCACCAGCAATCAGTATTACATACCACAATACCTGGAGTGGTGGTTCACACCTGTAATCCCAGCATTCCTGTAATACAGCATACAGGAGGCAGAGGCAGGAAGACTGCTGCATTCGAGGCTTGCTAGGGCTACAAAGTGAGCTCAGGGCCAGCCTGAACTACAAAGGGAAACCCTATCTCCAAAAAAAAAAAAGAAAAAAACTATGATAAACTAGTAAGACTACAAGTAATTTGTTGGGCCAGGGATTAGCTCAGTGGTTCTAGCACCTGCCTCACAAGAGCAAGGTCCTAAATTCAATCCTCAGTACCAAAAAAAAAGTATAGTTGCTTAGGTAATATTGATCCAATGGGATAGCAGGTCATGTTGCAAGTGTATAGGAAAAGAACAAGGTTTTTAGGAAGAAATGAATCAGTCACCCACCTGGGTAACTGATGTCTATCTAGAGTTTACTAGGTAATATCAATTATAGTACTATATATTGTTTATCCTGTTGGGAGACATCCAGTACCGGTCATTCCATCTTTATCTTTTTTTTTTTTTTTTTTTTTTTGAGACAGGGTCTCACTTTGTAGTTCAGGCTGGCTCTGAGCTCAGTATGTAGTCCAGGCAAGCCTCAAACTCAGCAATCCTCCTGTCTCTGCCTCCCCGAGTGCTAGAATTACAGGATGAGCCACCATGCCCGACACTGTGGTATGTGGTATTGATTGCTGGTGGGCGTGAGTCTCCATGCCCAGCATTGTATGTGGTTACCGGGGATCGAACTCAGGACCTTGCACTTGCGAGGCAGGCGCCAGAACCACTGGGCTAACCCTCCAGCCCCATTCCATCTTTATCTTGAGGCCAGGGCCTTTAATGGACACATCTAGCCACGGTTTTAATGTGTATTTTTGTTCTATGCACTGACTTCCTTAAAGAGCCTAGCTGTTTGTTTATATTTTTACTTAACTTAGCTGTCTATAAGACTATATCATTTTTCAAACTCTGATGGCTTTTCACATCACTTAAAAATCAAAGTTCTGGGCCAGAGATTTAGCTCAGTGGTTCCAGCACCTGCCTCACAAGCACAAGGTCCTGAGTTCGATCCCTGGTAACCACATACAATGCTGGACTGGACGTGGTGACTCACGCCCACCAGCAATCAATACACATTCCACAGTGCTGGGCGTGGTGGCTCATGCCTGTAATCCCAGCACTCAGGAGGCAGAGGCAGGAGGATTGCTGAGTTTGAGGCTTGTTTGGGCTACATAATGAGCTCAGAGCCAGCCTGAACTACAAAGGGAGACCTTGTCTCAAAAAAAAAAAAAAAAAATCAAAGTTCTTACAAACTTCCAGGGCTGACAATGTAGTTCAGGGGTACAAGGACACGCTTAGCATGTGCTAGGCCCCTAGTGTTCACATGTGCAAGCATGCACATACAGTCATAGCACAATACCTGTAAGACCGCATAATAAGTATCTGCATGGTTTTGTTCTTTGCCTTTTCTTTTTTTTTTGTATGAGGACTGAACTCGCCATTGCCAGAGTGGGTTTAGCACTCAACGCTGGGGTGCTAAATTGCATTCCTGGCCACGCCCTGCCTTTTGTAATGCAATGGTGGGCTTCAAACTCAGTACTCTCACAATGTTAAGCAAGCAGGCAACCATTCAGCCATACTCCCAGTCTCCAACTATCATGTTTGCTTTTCTATTATTTTTTTCACTCATTCTGTTCTCTGGTACAGTATTCTGAACTCATTGCCATTCCTACTAAACAAATGTTTAATAAAAAATGATTTATAAGTATAAGTCCTTGAATGGAATTAATTCAAACTTCAAACCAAAGCCCAAATTTTAAGTTTCAGGTTATCAATATAGGAAAGATATGTCTGTTTCAAAAATACCAATTTACTCATTAACTAGTCATAGTGACTTTCTCACCATGTAGTTCAGGCTGTTCTTGAATTCAAGAGGATCCTCCTGTGTCAGCCTCCTGAGCACTGGGCTTACAGGCATGCTTCTACATATTGGCTATAGTTTTTTAAAATCTGTTTTGTAAAGATTTTTTTAGTGGCTGATCCACTAGTATATTATTGTAGAAACCAACTGACCACAATTTTTTTTTTTTTTTGAGACAGGGTCTCGCTTTGTAGTTCAGGCTGGCCCTGAGCTCACTATGTAGCCCAGGCAAGCCTCAAGCTCAGCAATTCTCCTGTCTCTGCCTCCTGAGTGCTGGGATTACAGGCGTGAGCCAACACGCCCAGCACTGTATGTGGTTACCTGGGATCGAACTCAGGACCTTGTGCTTGTTAGGCAGGTGCCAGAACCATTGAGCTAAATCTCCAGCCCCCTTAGCTTTTATTTTTGACACAAGATTTTACTAAATCACTAAACTGTTCAGGTTGAGTTCAACTTGCTATCCTCTCCTCTCACTCTTCCAGAAGGCTAGGACTGACCACAATGCTTAGGCTATTTTTTTTATATGATATAACAGAAGAAAAACTACAGTTTATGGTAACCATAACACTTCATAAAGTTTTATGTGCATTAGTCCAACTATGCAAAATGTTATTTATTTATTTACTTATTTTAGTTTTTTGAGACAGGGTTTCACTTTGTGGTTCAGGCTAGCCCTGAACTCACTATGAAACCCAGGCTATCCTCAAACTTCCAGCAATCTTCCTTCCTGTGCCTCCTGAATGCTGGAACTATAGGCAAGAGCCATCATGCCCAGATTTTTCTTTAGGGCAAGATCAGAAAAACTGGAAAGTCACTACTCAATGAACCTGTAATGATTCAGTACCCTTTCTAAGATCATCAAGGATGGAAAATACATGGTGTTATGGTTTGGGTCTAGATGTTCCCCCAAAAGCCTCATGTGGTTATAGGGCTTTTTGAAAGATGGTATTATCTAGTATATGATGCTGGGATTAAGAGTGTGGTCACTAAACCAGTACACTAACTGGCTTGGTACCACCCTAATCCCAGTAGTCTGGATAAGATAAAAGGGATAGATGGATACTCAACAGCTTCCATCTATCTGTTGCATTTACTGTCTTCTACTGCTATGAACTGTTGCCCCCTAGGCCATGTGCCACCCTGCCTTGGAGCCAGTCTATTACAGTCGGACACCTTTACAAACTTTGAGCTAAATAAAATAAACCTTTCATCCTTTGAGTGTTGGGTATTTTGTCTCAACAATGAGAAAAGTAATGAACAGGTTTTTATAAGAAACAATATTTAGGATGTGCTGAGGCTGAATCCTTGATCAATTACATCAGATGAGGAATCAGAAATTATTTTAAGGCACAAAGTTCCTTGTGTAACTCTACCTAGAAACTGTGCCTACAGATGTCCAGTGGGTGGTTAAAAGCAATATAAAGCTTGGCATCTCTGTCTTCACTTTATGTCTCCCTTCTTACCTCAAAACATGGGGTCCAATTCCTTTTCAGCTTTATATGTTGGCATGTTAATCACTTAAGGAGCGTCTAAACACAAAAGGTATCAACAAAACTTACCTAGCCTCTCCTTTCAACACTGAATACACCACCAAAGTAAAAGTAACTGATTTCTTGGGCCGGGGATTTAGTTCAGTAGTTCAGCACCTGCCTAGCAAAGCACAAGGGCCCTGGTTTGATCCAGGTAGCCACATACAACAATACTGAGCATGGGCTGCTGTCCCTAAACTCCAGCAACACTTGAAAGATGTATGAAGGAATTCAGCATATTCTCTTTCACACCCACCAGCAATCCACACATTACAATCCCAGGTATGGTGGCTTAAGTCTGTAATCCCAGCACTGAGAGGCAGAGGCAGGAGGACTGCTAAATTAGAGGCTTGCCTGGGCTACATAGTGAGCTCAGGACCAGCCTGAACTACAAAGTGAGACCTTGTCTCCAAAAAAAAAAAAGTAATTTCCAGGATTTGCTGGACATCCAATTGCCACTATTCATGAGGTTCAGTTCCAGACTCACTGGGGCGATGCCTATAAGTCTCCAGCCACCATCCTAAATCTGCAGCCACCTCAGATTCCAGGGATAGCAGAGCCTCAAAGACCAGTGCATAAGGTCACCACTCCCTCAATTCAGACCACTGACCTGAAAACCAAAACTGAGGCTGCCCCCTAAAGCTGGAGCAGTCATCTCACTATCCCAGATGATGGCTCTCAGAGTCTCAAAGAAGCATTCCTGAGATATTCACCAACCGGAGCATATCTACATCAGGACAGCTATGCAAACACCCAACCCTTCCATGCCTTTTCTCCCTTCCTAGGAAGCCCGGAAGTTTCTGTCACATACTGGAAGATGGACCTTTTAGCCTCCATAAAGTAATCTGTGCTTCCCAGCAGGCCAGGCAGAGGCCAAGTAGGCTCCTTTCCTGCCTGTCACTAATACTAATACGGAATGGTGTCACGGGAAGGGCAAACCCGCACTGTTGGGACCACGAGAGTGAGGGCTGCTGTCCCAAAACTCCAGAAACACTTGAAAGATGTATGAGGGAATTCAGCATATTCTCTTTCATACACACTAAAACTTCCTTTTTAAAATGTTTACCATTTACAAAATGATTTAACTGAGCCGGGGATTTAGGTCAGCAGCCTGCCTGGCAAGCACGAGGTTCTAAGTTAAATCCCCAATAAAAAACAAAACGATTTAACCCATCTATTAACTTTATCCTCAAACAGCTCTGGATGGGGAGGAATAGTAAAGTGTTATCTTCACAGATAAATGACTTGGACAGGTTCCACAAGGTCCGGTCACGGCTTCCAATTCTAACTGATAAAGTACAGACCCAAAGCTGTAGCAGGGCACTCCATGACTTTGGCAAATCCCGTTCTGCGGAACAAAAATATTACTCAAGCCACCAAGAATTAAATGACGCCACGTCTTTGTTTCATTGATTTTTGTTTTTTTTCAGACAGGGTCTCACTAAGTAGTCTAAACTGGCCTCGCACTCAAGGTGATCCTCGGCCACAACCTCCCAAAGTGCGCCGCCATGCCAGGCTCCAAATCACCGAAATTTAATTGTTTCAAAAGGAACGAAGAAACCGTGAAAACAGTCCTCGGTGCTAATCCAGCTCCAGAGGCGCCTGGAGTCCGGAAGGCTCTCGGGAGGCGGGGCGATCAGAGTTGTAAACAATGGCTGTTGGGTCCCACACCAAAGCCGAGGGCGAGCCACTAGACGCGACCTGGGGACACCACATATGCGGACTTAGACCTCCGGGACCTCCGCAATCCACAGCCCAGCCTACCTCCCTGAGGGCCTCGGGAGTCTAGGCCTGCCCGGGTCCCGACTTGGGGCTCCCTGTCGATCTTCCCCGAACCACAGGTGCGCCGAGGACACAGGACTACAAACTCACCCAACTGGCTAGGGAGAAGACGCCCAGCACGGCCCCCATGGTGACACTTGAGACAGAGGCAGCTGGCTCTGCTAGTTTCTTGCTCTAGGGTAACTGCCAGAGGTGGCGCCGCCTCAGGAACGCGACAGCTCCTCAGGCCGGAAACAGGGCCCGCCCTACGCAGGACGCGCAGCAAACGTCTTTGCGTTGTCCCGCCCACCGCCTTGGGCTGGCGCTGCCGAGATCGCACTTCTCATTGGTTGGTAAAAGAAAAGGCGGGGCTATATCTTCCTAGGGTAAAGCGAGATTATATCAGTCAAGGGTGGGTGGCAGGAACTGTCAAGGATTCATTCTTGTGATTGTGTTTGCTTAGACCCGTCCTGTGTGAATGAACACTGGCACAGAAGTGCACGTCTAGACACGGTATCATCCTGGCGTGGTGGCGTACTCCTGAGTACTATGAAGAAGTAATATAGGGGAATGTTTCAATAAAACTATATTCAGGGACGGGAGTTCTGAAGAGCACTGAGTAAGAGCCTAAGGATGGAGGAAAAAAGCATTTAATGATTTAGTGTTTGGAGGTTTTACTATTTTGTTTTGTTTTGTTTTGAAGACAGGGTCTTGTAATGTAGTTCAAACTGGCCTTGAACTCATCGCAGTCTTCCTGCTGGGATTATAGGTGTGCACCCCTACGTCTGGCCTAGTGTTTACATTTAAGGAGAAGGCAATTTAATCGGGGAATAGTCTTTGAATGCTCTTTTGATGAATTGTGAGATTGAACCCACAATTTTGGGCACATCAGGTAAGAGCTAACCTGAATGAGACCTTCAGCTCCTTGAACCAAAGGATGAGTCCAAGTTAACCAAGAAAAGATGAGTATTATTTCTAATGTCAAATGAGAAAACTTCAATTTAAAGGTTTTAATTGACTTTATTTATGATTCTATAGTAAGGCAACATTTCGTTTCATAAAATAGAATAATGACTGGGCATGGTGGCACCTGTAATCCCAGCACTCGGGATATATATATATATATATATATAGTTGGTTTTATAGTCAAAAGAGCCTGAAGAAAGAAAAGACAATGCCAACTGTAGATCAGGCCTATAATTCCAGCATTCTGGGAGGCTGAAGCAGGAAGATTACAATTTTAAACTCAGCCTGGGCAATTTAGTGAGTGTCTCAATTTTTTTTTTTTTTGAGACAGGGCCTTGCTTTGTAGTCCAGGCTGGCCCTGAGCTCACTATGTAGCCCAGGCAAGCCTCAAACTCAGCAATCCTCCTGTCTCTGCCTCCCAAGTGCTGGGATTACAGGAATGAGCCACCACACCCAGCACTGTGGTATGTGGTATTGATGGCTGGTGGGCGAGAGTCACCATGCCCAAGAGTCACCATGCCCAGCATTACAGGTCGAATCAGGACCTTCTGTTTGCAAGGCAGGTGCTGGAACCACTGAACTAAATCTCCAGCCCATGTCTCAACCTTAAAAAAAAAAGTCTTAAAGCTCGGGAGGCAGAGACAGGAGGATTGCTGAGTTCGCGGCGGCTTGCCTGGGCACCATAGTGAGCTCAGGGCCAGCCTGAACTACAAAGCGAGACCCTATCTCAAAAAAAAAAAAAAGCAAAAAAAAAAGTCTTAAAGGATTGGGGGTGGTAACAAAAAGGTTAAAATTCTTAACATCTAAACTTCCTTAATATCACCCTTCTCTTTAGTACACACTGGATAGTCATAAAACACTGCACCAATTGGGACTAAAAACAGCACCAGAGTAAATACTAAAAACACTCTTTCCTCTCCTGAGCTATACTGTTATATTTTCCTCCCAAAGATTACTACTGACACCCTTATCTAAATCTCAAGAGCTTTTTTAAAAGCCTAGGCAGGATCTTTGACGGTTTACCTCTTTGATGTACAAATTTAGTTACAACAAACGTGTTTCTGAAGGATTAACCAAGAACACTGGAGAAGGCATTTCTAAAATCTACATAGTTGACAACTCAGACCCTTTCCCAAGTCTTCATTGCTGTCTAAAAAAAAACCAGTTTTTCTGTGAGTCTTCTTAGAAACTCACTTGCTTCCCCTCTGGAAAATAGTGTGCTCAGTATGAGATTTGAAAAAGCTCTTGTCTTTCCTGTAGTCTTTGTCTGTTGGTCAGTTCTTTGACTGCCCACATCAGTCTATGGCAGTCTGGCACAGCATGGTATATGTGTAGCTCAGTTTGAAAGCTCTGCATTGGATCCAGAATACTGAAAAGAAAAAAACAAAACAAAAGGTCAATCATTACAAAATCACTTTATAAAACACAAATAAGAAGACAGAACA
>PVIC010054490.1:0-11422 GCA_004025085.1 Thryonomys swinderianus | reverse complement strand
AGCTCCAGGAAAAAGTCAAATCTATAGTTTTTACTTGACCTGGAATTTTTATTCAAAGTTCGAGGTATACTTTGTTTTCAAACTAACTATATTGAGATATTTCATGCTTTTCTGTGTATTCTTTGCATTTTGTACATTAATAGTTTTAACAGAGCTCTCGAAAATTTATTTTTCCCTCAAACTGACCGTAGATGAAAACCATCTTAACCACATTTAAATCACTAGTTATAGTCTTTAAACAGAGGCAGGTGATGCAGGTGTGTTTCAAGTGTAATGGGGAGGGGAAAATAAATATAAGGTATATTAAAATCAGTTACCGAGCCACGATGTAGCTCAGTGGCTGCCTGGTAAGAGCAAGACCTAAATTCAATCTTTGGTACAAGAAAAAAAAATCATTGATCAGCTCTGAAGAGAAATTAATAAAAAGGTTATAATAAGAAAACTGGTAATCCTAGAACATAATTACAAACCTAGAATCATACTTAATGTGAACTGTAAAGCAAATTAAAATTCTATACAATTAGTTATTACTATGCAGCTTTTGTAAAAAGTCTGTTGTAGATTAAAAAAATTGGAGTTTAAGATGAAGAGACTTTCATGATTGTAATACATAACTGATACATCTCAACAACATAAAAATTGTAAGGAGAAAATATAACAACAGTGATATTACTTTCAAGAACTGTGTTGGGAGCTAAAAAAGAATCTCACAAAATGAGATAAATATATCCAGTCTGACATAAACACCATATGGGAACTGCCTTACGAGACAGGAGCTGTATGTTATGTGTTAAAATTATGACACAGAGGTAGTAAAAGCTAGAAAGCAAGCAACATTTGCACAGTTTTGTTTAAAGCTTAGTATTTTATTTTTCTAGATGAAAAGAATTAGGACTGCAATATTATAGCTTTGGAAATTTTATCCTTTCTAGTAAAACTTCACAGAAAGAAGTACTCTCTATTATTTGCAATGGCTTTTCAAATTATGGTATGGTATAGCTCCACTATTGAGTTTTAGTTTAAACTACATTTGCAGCAACTGTAAATTCAGTAATTTTCTTTTTCTTACTTGAGACTATACTTAATCTCTTAGTATAATTAAGAATATTTCAGTTGACCACTGTGTCACCATAAACTAGGACAAGGAAATCAAATATATTCTAGACTCAGAAATAAGAATTGTAACATAGTAGGTCTTCCATCAAAATTACTGTTTTGCAACAGAAAAATAGCAGATGACATATAGAAGCAATACAATGCTTCAAATACTTTTGAAAGTAGGAAGTGCAAATATTTTCAGTAGTGTTTACATCACACATGAAAGCACTTGCCTCCAGAAAAAACTCACCTTCAAAGACAAAAAAAAAAAATCACAAAACACAAAAAAAATTCATGTAATTTAATTTTAAGTACTCCTCTGAGAGAACTGGCATCATCTCTCTGTCCACATCACAGCAGACATGATTTTTCCAAGTATAGCTGTTGAATCTATTCTATTTATAGCAATTCCAGTTTGTGAACATCTCAGCTGCTGAATCCAGTGGATTCAGAAAGAGAGTAGGAGATAGCAGGAAGTACAGTTATAAATTAGTTGTTCTACTATTCTGAAATGGCAAGGGAATTTCACCTTTCCAAAGAGGCACCAGTGCCAAAAGTGGCAGGTATTTCTAAAATCTCATTTAGTACGAAGGGCAGTCTGCAGTGGTTCTACCACAACCTACTTGGCTTCTCATGATGAAGGAACTGGTGAAACTAAAGGAAGAACTGAATGAGAAGCAGCAGAGACTGAAAGAGGAATAAAAAGGGAAATAAGGGCCGGAGGGTTAGCTCAGTGGTTCCAGCGCCTGCCTCTCAAGCACAAGGTCCTGAGTTCGATCCCCGGTAACCACATACAATGCTGGGCGTGGAGACTCACGCCCACCAGCAATCAATACCACATACCACAGTGCTGGGCGTGGTGGCTCACGCCTGTAATCTCAGCACTCCCGGAGGCAGACGCAGGAGGATTGCTGAGTTCGAGGCTTGCCTGGGCTACGTAGTGAGCTCAGAGCCAGGCTGGACTACAAAGCGAGACCCTGTCTCAAAAAAAAAAAAAAAAAAAGGAAAATAAGAGGAATAATAAAAGTAAAAAGAAAAATAAGAGTAAACATATAATTCTTAAAAAATCAACAGAAGGAACAAAGTGATGGCCAGGAAAAGGGAAGACAAATGTTCAAAAATCTCTCTCAGCATAAGAATAATAAATATCCAAATAACCTGAGTAATTATACTAATGTCATATAAAAATAAATTCCAAACTCAAATTATGCATATTCCTCTAAAGAATTACTGTCATCTGTGTTAGAAATCAACACAGGCTTTGAAAACTGAACATTCTTAAAGTTAAATAAAAGGCAAAACATCAGCCTGTCACTGCTTTTACAATTAGTCAAGACTACTAAGAATATTCATATTTGCAAAAAGATGCACATATGCTGTTTTAAAAACCCAACACTGCTTGCTACACATTCAAAATCACTGACTGGATTTATAAGAAATTTACCTAACTGTTATGAGTGGTTTGTAAGTCACAAAGATATTGACTGTCTTTCCTACACTATGAAATCTTTTCATTTAAGAAGAAAGCACCACTTTACTTTCTAGAGGTATAAAATTTTAATTCAAATGATTATGAAGACTTTAAAACTATTTACACAACATATATAAGCTGGTAACACACTCTGCTGTATGAACTCCTGTTCTCATGAATGGCAATTTTGGAAAGGCAATATCCACTCTGACAATGTAGATAAATACAACTCATCAATACTAAGGATAGCAAAATGTAGTACTTTATACAAGGGAAGCACATGTATCAAACTACCAAATACAAGTGGAAATCTAAGGACTGCTGCTGGCAATGCTTTCAAAGAGACCATTATTGTCTAATAGTAGTTTTCTATAAGAAACTCTAAATCACAATATTCCAAACCTATACATTTTGATCCATTCTGAACTTCTAAACTACTAGTGAACTTTATGTGGCAATGCAGGCAGGCTGGTTCCTGAAAGTGTACTGCCTTCCTTCCTAAGGATTTGGGTGTCCATCTGAATTACTCTACAGTCAGGATGCACGCAGTCATTATTCAATAACTACACAACCCTTCATTGATATGAATATAATAATCATTTCCTAATGGGGAACACTTTTGAGTTGTTTTCTAGCACACTTCAATACTTTATGCTACTTATTCTGTTTCTTTTCTTTTCTTTTAGTTTTTTGAGACAAGACAAGGTCTTGCTATGATGTAGTCCAGGCTAGTCTCAAACTCATGGCAATCCTCTTGCCTCTGCCTCCCGAGTTCTGGGAATACAGGCGTGAGCCACCATGCTGGGCTCCTATTCTGTTACTTAACTGACCTTCTGACCCAAAGATTACCTGGAACTAGTGATACCAAACTGTGACAATGAACAAAATACTCTATGTTATCTGAGCATGGACAAATAACACAGAGGTTATTAGCCTGCTACCTAAAGTGAATGGTATTTTCCAAGATAATATATATATATATATAATTGTTCGTATCTTCCTTTTGAT
Source organism: Thryonomys swinderianus (assembly GCA_004025085.1). NCBI lineage: Eukaryota > Metazoa > Chordata > Mammalia > Rodentia > Thryonomyidae > Thryonomys > Thryonomys swinderianus. The sequence goes on along the minus strand of PVIC010054490.1, from coordinate 7,845 downwards.
ATACACAATTTAAAGAATATAGTTAAGAGCTGATTCAATAACCACAGAGGGCAAAAAACAGGTGAGAAACAACACAGATGTTAGCTATACATGTAATAAAATTAAAAATCAAAGCAAATGAAAAGCAATTCTAAGTCAGACTTTACAGCACTTTTTTCCCCCTTTTGGCACTTAATTCCTAATAAACATATACAGTAAAATTGCTAAAAATTTAACACTAGTTACAAAGAAATACTAAGTAAAACGCTAAAAATGACCTTTATTCTTGGCAGTGATGATGTTATTGAAAAGTAAAAAGTAATCTGTGCAGGCTAGTAAATAGCTTACCTTTACAATGGATGAAACAGAAAAGAACCTTAGTCATCCAACTGTTGGCACACACCCCTTGTCCAACAACCTATGAAGCATAAGTACCATCACTGACAAAAAAGTAATGCCATGAAGCTTAAACTGCTTCCATTTTTTCTGATGTATACCCACTGACATAACTGCTACTGCTTCAGGACTAGTTATAGATTCCGCCCAGTAGCAAAATGAACATACCTTTGAAAGCTTTGTTTTTTAATCTACCAACTTCACATAACATAGTTCAAATTACTGAAGAACTAAACCCATACCAATGAGATAAGGGGAATGTGTTAACTTCCTAAGGAATGGTATATTTTGAAAATGCAGCCTAGAAGAATTCTTGATTCAAGGGCATATATTGCTAGTAGTGGCTCCCAGAGAGTTATGTGAGATTTTCTTCCTTGTCATTTATTGTACCATTAATAAGACAGAACTGATTACTATATTAACATATTCATCCCATTCATGTTTTGAAGTGTAAGGCATGGTCCTGGTACCAAAAGCAAAGAAAATATTAACTCAAAATACTCAGGTATATAAATGTATGTTGTATACTCTTGACTTTCACTGCAGAATGATTTTCTAATTTCAATTTATATCTTATTTCTCAAGAAAAGTTATAATTTATGTAAATCCATGGCAATATTTTTAATGTTATTGAAATAGTATACAATCTTTGTCATTCTATTTGAAAACTTTATCAGTGATATTTGTATTTTTCAAGTCTCCAATTTAATATATCCAAGATAGAAAACACACTAAATAAATAACTTGAGTGATCTTTTTGCTACAACTGCAAGGAGAAAGCTAAAAGCAAAATATATAAAATGACATGTTACCTTAGTCTTAGGTGAAAATAATAAAATAGAAACTCACTGATTCATGTCAATAAAATATTACCTCAAAAAAGGCCTTACTGCATGGTTACAGATAAAAGTGAAAAATAATTACATAATTACATTATCCACAAAATTGTATCTCGTTCATTATTCAATTTTAATAGCTTCTTATAACTTTATCATTATTCTGGGGAGGCTGAAATCGATAAATACTAATAAAATCAAAAGCCCTCTAGTACATTAAAATAACACCAAAGCCATTATACTTTCTTATGAAAAATCAACATTTTAAACATTTTCATGTCTTCACATAATTATGAAAATTTAACTGAGAAGAAAAATATAATAATAGTATAGTTCATTAAATAGAAAATATAGCAAGCTAGGTCAATGTCAGTTATTTTAAAGAAACAAGTTAATACACTCAAGAGCACTTTTTTTTCTCCATTTGAATAGTAAAGTGAAACAAAATTAGTATCTGACTCCATTACTTTCTGCACTTCTAAATTCTTCAGTATCTCTAAAAGTACACCTGTCATTGTTTTAACATACACACACTTGTACACATATGCACACACACACACACCTTATACTTGTGGGAGAGTGTAGTTTTTTTTTTAGAAGACATTACAAAATGAAAGACATAAATCAAAACTTCACAGGCAAAATTTTAGGACATATGAAATCATCTTGCCTGCATTCTAATTCAAAGACAATGATAAATGTTAGTCACAAGAAAAAACCGGTAGAAATATAAAATATGAAAAGTCTTTAAAATTTAGACAGCAAATATAAAAACAGACAAGTGAAAGCTTGAAGAAATATTTAAAGAAATGAGGTATGATGGAGTCAGTGCTACAATATATCTCAGTGTATTAAATTAATAACATTTCAAAGCTGCAAAATTAGCAAATCATAAACTATTTGCTGCTGTGTTCACATGACCTTTCTGGTCAATGTTTAATGATCACTGACAATACATTTAAAATAACCATGAAGCTGATTACCAGGTAAGCTTGCCTGCACATAAGAAGACAAATTATAAGTAAAAATGTAAGCAAACAATTTTGTATTAAGAATAAATACAGCTTCAAGCATTTAACATCATTATTTTAAAAATTTAAACAATAAATGCAACTATTTTATATAGAACTGTACTATTTATTATACACACAGATATATCAGTTCCCTTTGTTTAGAAAGGCTGGTTGTAAATAATATGGAATGTTACAGTACCATCTTGCATAAAATTTTAGTACAATTTTGCACTTGAAAAAGGGTGCAAAAATATCCAGCCTAATAAATCTGAATTGAAATATCTTTTCTTTCACTTTAAAAAGTACATTAACACATACATCACAAACTGTACATAAGCCCACTTTTGAATCACCAATTAAAGATATGGTAACAGCTATGCTGTGATATTAACTCTCCTCCCACCGGTTTGACTTATTAAAGGCTCACAGGGTGACTCATTCAGAAGCCTTTGTTACTGTGTAAGCTTATCATATGGATTACTGAACCCAGGTAATTACAATTTAAAGGTGGCAAACAGCTGCCAAGAATTTTTTATAGCAAGAAATGTCCTTCTTATAGAAGACTCAGGAGCACTCTTAAGGATCTCTTTCTTCCTTCAAAAGTATTGCAGATGGTCAAGATTCTCCATTTTGAACTTTGGAAGCTGGTGGATGCATGAAATCCTTAAAGGGAACCAGTGCCTCTTTGAGTGCAGAGCAGACTTCTGAAGATGAGCAGGTGATACATTCTACTAAGGTTGGGTATAAGGCAATTACTTGTGCCCAGGTATTCCCATCCACTGTAATGGAAGAAGGACAACAGTCTCAAAATAGGATGGATTTAAACAGTAAAGATGATCCAATTAATATAAACACAATCAATGTTAACTGCAAAGGAAGGGAAAAAAAATCTGAAATATGCAGGTTCTACCATCTGGTTTCTTTTCTTTAAAAAAATCTTTGGAAGGTTTCCTGCTATATTTAATAAGATATGGGAAAAACATATGGTTGTTATGTAGAGTTCTCAATATCAACAAATTGGATTAGGAACATTTTAAATGACACTTTGTGAAAGCTTTGGAAGCCAATAAAGTAAAAGAATAATCTAAACCTCTGCTATTTTCAGTGTGGTTCTACAGAACATAATGTATATTTGAAGAACTATTAGAAAATATTTCTTTATTCAGTTGTCTACTAAAAATATAAATACTAGTTTTTCCAGTAATGTCCTTCATAATGATTTCAATTTCAAATCACCAAACATAGATCTAGTTATAGTTATACCTTGGCATTCATCTGCTTTGAAATTAATCAAATTTGGTATGCACTGCATTGTGAAAATTTTACTGCAATAATCTTCTGTTTAGAAGCCCAAGCTACAACTTGTCAGCATCAATTGCCTTGTGACTTGACACCCTTTTCAGGCAAAACAATTTATTTTGTACTCCTTGTTTTTGGTACACATCAAGCCTCACAGAATCAACGAAAGACTAATACCAAGTTTACCACTGTTATCTTTCTCTTATACTGTTTGCTAATCTTTAATGTAAATCCCTAGAGGTAAACTATGGTGAAAAGGGATTATGTTTGCCTTTCTCACCACTATCATGACCAACAAGTTTAGCTAAAGGTTATTTGTTGACTGTCAAAACTGTTACATCCCGATCAGTTAGTAAACTCCTTATACTCTGAGGTCATATACATTTCTGTCTTCTGAACACTCACACAATGAAATGTCCTGACACATTTATGACACTTTGTGGACCGAGTCTCAAACCTGGGAGGCAGTACAGTACAAAAGAAAGAATACCATTAAAATGTGCATAGTGTTTTGATTCTGTTTTTCACTCTATTGGGTGTCAACTGTACAAAGCTTCTTCTAAAATTAGGCAGTGCTACATCCCTGGTCAAATCATTCATTAACATTTATTGCGACTTCTGCTGTAAAACATAGGAATGAGTTTCTCCAACTACTACACCTTTATTTATTATTTAAAAAAAGTTCCTAGTCATATAAATATGGCAGATGCTGCATATCTCTCTCCTTTTGGGGACTAGTAATCATATGAATTTATTGAACAGATACAGTAAGAGCTCATGTTTGAATTTATCAAATCCACTATTTCTAAAATTCATATGACTATACAGTATTTTCCACCCAACATCTAACATCACTTCTAAATAATATTTATTCCTTGCTATGTATCTTAGAAAATAATGACCTGTTCATTAAGCCTCTTAAACACCTCAAAGTAGGAGTAGGAAGAAGAAAAGGGGATGGGACTGAAGGGTATTGTGACAATGGGAGCTATCAATCGAAAGCATTTTGGTTGTTATTTGTTTTACAATTAGGAATCCACATTATACTTTATTGTAAAAATAACATTGCTTAACAGAAATAAAAATAAGTCTTAAACACCATTCATCTAGGAAGTTTAAATACTTTGCTTCAGCTGTCTTTTTTGTTGTTGTTTTGAGTCTCACTATATAGTTCATATTGTCCTTAAACTCAAGGTGATCCTCCTGGTTCAGCCTCTGAGTGCTGGAATTACAGGAATGTACCCACTACACTAAACATTCCAGCTGTCTTCTGTAGAACTTTCCATTTTAATCATTTAATGTAAGATTATATACAGTGAAAATTATTTAGAATGTCTACATGGAGAACTGACAAACCAATTTTTTTCTTTATTATAGGAAAATACAGAAACACATAAAGATGATATCTGAAAAAACACTTAGGGGAAGCTTTTTTCAAATTCCTTTATTCAAAACATTTTTTTAAAGACCACCATAAATTTCTGTGGGGACTTTATATTTATCAAAAAATAAAAGAGCTGGGCTGGAGATATAGCTCAGTGGTTTCTAGGCCTGCCTAGCAAGCACTATGTCCTTGGTTCAATCCCTGATAACCACATACAACAATACTGGGTGTGGTGACACACTCACTGGCAATCAGTGCCACACACCACAATGCCGGACGTGGTGGCTCACAACTGTAATCCCAGCTCTTGGGAGGCAGAGGCAGTTGGATTGTTGAGTTGAAGGCTTGCCTGGGCTACAGAGTGAGTTTAGGGCCAGCCTGAACTACAAAGCAAGACCCTGTCAAGAAAGAAAGAGAGAAAGAGAGAAAGAGAGAAAGAGAGAAAGAAAGAGAGAAAGAAAGAAAGAAAGAAAGAAAGAAAGAAAGAAAGAAAGAAAGAAAGAAAGAAAGAAAGAAAGAAAGAAGGAAAGACAAAGAGAGAGAGAGGGTGAGGGGAAGGAGGGACAAAGGGAGAGAGAGAGAAGGAGGAAGCAAGGGAGAAAGAGAGAGGGAGAGAGAAGGAAGGAGAAAGAAAGAGAAAGAAGGAAAGAAAGGAAGGAAGGAAGGAAAGAAGGAAAGCTGAATGTGTATTGATAAGGAAGTTATCTTCATGAGTTTCATTAAGTGAAAAAACAAGAAAAAAAAGATTCTGAACAGTGGTGTGATACAGGGTTATTATGCCCATTTGTACTCTAAACTGGCTTGACATATGAGCACCTTAGTTTATGAATGGATTCTACTTTTAATTTACAATCAAAGTCTTAAGTTATTCCCAAAATGCTGGCCACTTGTGGTTCCACATGATCTCAGATATAGACTTAACTCGTAGAGTTCTAGAAGGAACATTACAACATCTGTTCCTGTAGGGTTAACTGAGGAACCCTGGGCCAATGTCTAAGGTCACTGAGATCTCCCTGGAAGAAAGTGTGGCCTAAGATTATACAGAGAGACTCTGAAGGCTGTGTCGAGGAGCCTGACTAACTTGAGCTACAACCAGCCCTCAGGAATGAATTGAGTTCGTAAGTCAAGGGTCCACTGTATATATTTTATATTTACATAATAGACCTCTGTAGGGAAGCATGAATTAAAATGATTGCTTGTGGTGAGGTAAGAACTGGGCAGATATTGAATTGGGGAAAGACCATCTTAAAACTTTTTCCTATTTGTCTGTCTGCCTGCATCTGTACCAGGGACTGCCTTTGCACAAATCCCTCCTCTGCTTTTTGTAGGGGAGCAGAGGGGAGAACAGAGCTTCACTGAGTCACTTAGTTGCCCAGGGTTAGTTTGAACTTGCAATCCCCCTGCCCCAGATTGCTGGACTACAGACTTACCCCCAACGCCTGCCTTCTGTTTATGTGTATACACACTATCTATTCCAAATTTTAAATAAAGATCAAGTAAAACAAGAAAGTAGGGCCAGAGATTTAGCTCAGTGGTTCCGGCGTCTGCCTCGCAAGCACAAGGTCCTGAGTTTGATCCCGGTAACCACATACAATGTTGGTTGTGGAGACTCACGCCCACCAGCAATCAATACCACATACCACAATGCTGGGTGTGGTGGCTCATGCCTGTCATCCCAGTGCTAGGGAGGCAGAGGCAGGAGGATTGCTGAGTTCAAGGCTTGCCTGGGATCTACAGTGAGCTCAGGGTCAGCCTGAACTACAAAGCGAGACCCTGTCTCAAAAAAAAAAAACAAGAAAGTAAAAAAATGCCTCTTTTTCCCTAAAAACTTTAAAATTACAATAAAGATTCTAAGTAGACTGGGAGTGTACTGGCTGTAAATATTAAATCTAATCTCCTGACTCAGATTGAATTGGTACAATGCAACATTCTTCTGGCTTTCTTCTCTCTTTTCTTTCTTAATGAGGCTTATCACACCTAATACATTATCATCATTTAGAATTTTATTTCATTTAAATTTTCACTTCATGTCATCAGAGGCATATTTAAACAGTTTTTAAGATTAATTTAGTTAGATCATCCATCATTACCACACTACTCAATCCACGGCCCAATGGCTTTATAAAGAACTTAGTGAGTTTTCCTTCTTTTTAGTCCCATTATATTTATACGTTTAAATTCTTGACAACTTTCTAATGATTACATAATGTAAACACTATGGATGTCACTATGGTGGTTATATTTAGCATATCTCTGGCAATAAAAGAGAAAATATAATAAATATAGCTTCAAGCATTTAACATTGGAATCAACTAAAGTATCTCCTGGTCTCTAGGAAAGTAATGAATGGTTTTGCTTCACAGAAAAATCAACTGAAACATTAAAAAAAATTTTCTGAGGGGTGGATGAATTCAGAACATTGCGCTAGACTTTCTCTTAGAAATTCTGTCTCATCCTCCCTTCTCCAGTCTTTGGGTTAAGGAAATAAAAGTGGAATGCCTCTTAAAATTTAGCATAATATCCTCTTCTAGGGCAAAGTACTAATGGGTGAATTTTGGCAGTAAGTCATAACCTGCCCTTAGTTATTAGTCAATTACTGAAAGTTTCCTTTATTTGGGAGTATTAAAAGTAATGTTGCCTGGGGATGGAGATATAGTTTAATGGGAGAGTCTACATCTAGCATGCATGAGACTCTGTCTAGGTGTGAACCCCAGCATTACAAAAAAAGTAAGAATAAAGAAACAAAAAACAAGCATTACAAAAAAGTAAGAATAAAGAAACAAAAAAACAATCAATAATGCTGCTTAAAGTGCTAGTTTACAAAAATAATAAGCTCAAGTTAGAATGGAGATCAACACATTATTATCTTCTTTAATATATTCTTGTGTAAAAAAAAAAGTCAGGTGATGGGCCGGAGGGTTAGCTCAGTGGTTCCGGC
>PVIC010054489.1:0-11547 GCA_004025085.1 Thryonomys swinderianus | reverse complement strand
TCTAAAAACAAATTAAGATGAGGAAATATTCAAACACTGTTTGAATTTTCATTGTGCTTGCTAGATATTGGTAGATACAGTCTGGGCCCTGTCTTATCTTACTGATGCTGGCAATGAACAGATACAGATGGTAATAGACTCTGGAATAGTTCCCCATTTGGTTCCTCTACTCAGCCACCAGGAAGTTAAAGTACAGGTATATTTGTTCTTAATAAAATGTTGTTTTTCTTAACCACTTGTTGCTTTTAGCATGGCTTTCAAAAATTGATAATTTCAATAGTTTACAGTATATTCATATCATGACACATCTGAAATGGAAATCTGTATTCTAAAAATGAAAACAGTGAAGTCACATAATTGAGTAAGAATCTTTCTCCCCTTGTCAAGAAGAGGGGTGGAGAGGTGGCAAGATTCCATGTAGAGTATTGATTTCTGATGTAGACAAGCATAATTTAGTACAGCAACATAAGTGACACCTGAAATGAGTGTTGACTTTTTTTTTCTAGTTGTTCTTTTTTTTCTCATTATCTCCAAACTATCCTTTTTTGTTTTTTTGTTTGTCTGTTTGTTTGTTTGTTTGTTTGTTTTTGAGACAGGGTCTCGCTTTGTAGTTCAGGCCGGCCCTGAGCTCACTATGTAGCCCAGGCAAGCCTCGAACTCAGCAATACTCCTGTCTCTGCCTCCCGAGTGCTGGGATTACAGGCGTGAGCCACCACGCCCGGCAAAACTATCCTTTTTTGACTCACCCAGCAAGTTAGCATACAGCTGGTATTGAGATAAAGGCTGTGTATTAAAATATATTGCTCAATTGTTTATTTTCAGTTATTTCTAATTTTAAGTCACTTTAAATCTTATGTAAAATATTCCATGTAATACTTATTAGTAATACTTATTAAAATAATATGTAAAGGACCCTCATCTAATAAAATGTAAAAAGTGAAAATTTGACACAAATGTAGAAGGTACTGTCACATTACAGTGGTACAAGAGATACAACAAGCTCTCTCTATCTTTCTAAGATAGTATTTTTCTAATAGATAACAGCTTAGAGTTTACAAAGTAAAATAATGTAATAAGGAAAACTTAACCTAAGTAACTATGCTTTGTGGATATCAGAACTTAAAGAAAATTTTTAAAAACTTTCTTTGCCCAACCCCTAAAAATTCTGTATTTTAGCATAGATATTTCCTAGAAACCAGAATATCTCCTAGGACCTTGAGGCTTTAAAAGCTTTGCAGAGCTGCCATAGTGGTATACATCTATAATGCCAGCAGTCTCGGAGGTTGAGGCAGTTGATTCCCAGTCTCAGAAAATTGGTGACCCTAACTCAAAAAATATATACTTCTTTTAAAAGGGTTGTAGCTCAGTGTGAAGGCCCTAGGTTCAATCTCTTGTGCCACTGAACAAATAAAAAGTTCCTCAGTGATATGGAATAAAAACACTTTAAAGATAGAATGAGCACTTAGCTAAATTCAGAAAGCATTAATTAGTGGAATAGTTTGTCATATAGAAATATTTGGAACATATTTTAAATATTCTTGCTACATACCTGTCATTGAATTTACATTTGTTCTTTTGAGACCTAGTCTTGCTTTGTAATTCAGACTGGCCCTGTGTAGTCCAGGCAAGGCTCAAACTCAGCAATCCTCCTGCCTCTGCCTCCTGAGTGCTGGGATTATAGGCATGAGCCACACACCCAGCATTATGGTGTGTGGTACTGGGGATGAAACTCAGTTCCTTGCACTTGCAAGGCAGGCACTGGAACCACTGAGCTAAATCCTTGGCCCCAAGTTTGCATTTCTTAGGTTTGTTACCTAACTGTTGGTATGGAGTTTGGGATAGTTTTTTGTTTTGCTTTCCAAACGCATCTTCAGGTTTAATGCTGAATTTGGAATTCAGGCTTGAGAAAATAGGGTTTAGAATTTTTCTTTAGGTAGTGCTCAAAGAAACTTAATGTTCTATAGAATGATAATAAGAGCCAGGAAGCAATTCCATCTGTGTGTATACACAAGAGAACTGAAAACACATGTCAACACAAAAAGTTGTACATAAATTTCATTCAAGCCTTATTCATAATGTCCAAAAAGTAGGAAAAAATCCAAATATCCATCACTCAATGAATTGTTAGATATAACCATACAAGAGAATACTATTTGACCATAATGAGAAATGAACTACTATACTGATGTATATAACATGAACTTGCTTATGTTCTATAAATGTCCAGGACACACAAATCCATAGACATAGTAGTTGCCAAAGACGTGGGGGTGAGAACAGTGAGGGTGACAGCTAATGGATGTATGTATTTTGGAAATGATAAAAATGTTCTTGAATTAGATATTGATGATGGCTGTGCAACTTTGATTATACAATAAATACAGAATTATACTTGAAAAAGGTGATTTTTGGAAAACACCTGGGTTGTCTTGTAGAGTGCAAAACTAGACAGAAAATAAAGCTTCGTCTTAGCAGAAAATTATTCACTGCAACTATAGAAAAGTAATCAGATTTTATAATCATTAAACTTCATTTCAAACAGATTTCTCTGTAGTCTAAGCTGGCTTTACACTCATCATGTAGCTCATGCTGGCCTACAAATCAAAGGCAAATCCCTGCCTCAGCCTCCTAAAGGCTGGGATTACAGGTTTGTGCCTCCATATCCAGCTGTTCCATAACTGACCTCAGGGGTTTATTTTTCATTTAAAAACTCTAAAAATAGGGCCAGAGGGTTAGTTTAGTGGTTCCAGCGCCTGCCTCACAAGCACAAGGTCCTGAGTTCGATCCCCAGTAACCACATACAATGCTGGGCATGGAGACTCACGCCCACCAACAATGAGCACTGCATACCACAATGCCAGGTGTGGTGGCTCACGCCTGTAATCCCAGCACTCGGGAGGCAGAGACAAGAGGATTGCTGAGTTTTCAGTGACTTGCCTGGGCTCCATAGTGAGCTCAGGGCCAGCCTGAACTACAAAGCAAGACCCTGTCTCCAAAAAAAAAAAACTCTAAAAATATTTTTTTACATGCTAATTTGTTACAAGCATGTAATGCACATGCAAAACTGAACAAATCCTAGATTACAGCTCTCTGAACATCACAAACCAAACCCAGAACCACTGAATCTAGAATCATGGTGTCACCACTTCTCTGAAAGGCCCCTTTTTCCCTCTCCCTCCTCCCTAGACAGACATTCCTAACCCTCAGCACTGGTGGTGTTCAGTGGATCTGTTGCCTGTGTCCTGTTGGCATGCAGCCAGCCTGCTGTCATGGTGGCCATGTTGTCCCTGCTGCACCCCACATTCCTTCTGTAGCTGTGGCTTCAATGCACTAGCAGTCACACTGTTCTGAGATGGCAGATGTCGGGTGATTTTGTTGTGCGTGATGGCAACCTGTGTTGCATTAGCACATGTCCCTTCCTAATGGGTGTGTAAAAGGTGTCACGTGGCCAGCACAGGTAATGTCCAGCCTCTGGTACAGACACTGTGGGGTTTAGGCTCTGCCCCCTTTAGCATCTCTCAACATCCTTACCCAGGTCTGATATTGTCAACTGTGTAGTGACCAACACTCTGTAGGGTGAATTGTTTTCTTAGATCAAATGTGGTTTCATTTGCATTATCCAGATGATTACAGGAACTGAATGCTTCCTGACCTATTCACTGACCACTTGTAACATTCTCTTTCTTTAAATTTGCATCTTTATTGGTACATTATATATACATATCATGATCATGCTCAACATTGAGAATTTGTGCGGGTATATGACATGACAATTCTCATTTTTTCTCCTTCCCTTACCCATCCTACAACCCCTCATCTCTATATACATTAATTTGTTTCCTTTTTTATCATCATATTTTTTCTCTTCCCTAGTTACCCCTAAGCCTGTTTTCCTTTGAATATTCATTATTTCATAATATCTATCATGCATTCTAGAACTGATTTACATCTTCAGTTTTTCATACCAGAAAAAAGATACAATATTTATACATCTGTGACCTATTTATTTCACTTATGAGTATGTCCTCCAGGTATATCCATTTGAGTATAAATGACTCAAAATTATCATTTTATGGCAGAGTAATACTCCATTTTTTTTAAAAAAGAACCACTTTTTTTTTTTAGACAGGGACTCACTTTGTAATTCAGGCTGGCCCTGAGCTCACTATGTAGCCCAGGCAAACCTCAGACTCAGCAATCTTCCTGCCTCTGCCTCCCAAGTGCTGGGATTACAGTCATGAGCCACCACGCCCAGCAAGAACCACATCTTCTTTATCCAGTATAGAGTTGATGGGCATATGGGTTGTTTCCAAGATTTAGCTATCACGAACTGAGCTGCTATAAACATGATGTACATATGTTGCTATGATATGAATCTTGTAATTCTTTCATGTATATCCCCAGCAGGGGAATGGCAGGGTCAAATGAGAACTCTAATCCTAGTTTTATGAGGAATCTCTACACTGATGTCCATAGTGGTTGTACCAGTCTACATTCCCACCAACAGTGGAGAAGGGTTCCTTTTTCTCCACAGTCTTGCCAGCATTTATTACTGGCTAATTTCAAGATAGCCATTCTTTGTGGAGTGAAATGAAGTCTCAGTGTTGTTTACATATGCGTCTCTCTAATGACCAGAGATGTTGAATATTTGTTCATGTGCTTCTTAGCTGCTTTTACATCTACTTCTGAAAAGTATCTATTCATTTTAGATGACCATTTTTGAACTGAGTTTTTTTAATTGGGGGGGCTGGTTTTTTTACACTTTGTATATTCTAGTTAGTAGACCTTTGTCTAAGAAACAGATGGTAAAAATGTTTCCCAAATTGTTGATTGTCTTTTTGCTCTGCCAGTGTTTTCCTTTGCTATCCAAAGACTTTTTAATAAGATGAGGTCCCATTTGTTGATTCTGTTAGTTCTCATGCTATAGAGATTTTGTTCCCTAAGCCAGTGTCTCCAAGAGTACTACCTAACTTGTTTTGAAACAGGTTTAGAGTTTCTGTTTTAATATTTAGGTCTCTAATCCACCTTGACTTAAGTAAAAGAGATAGATCTAGCCAGGCATAGTGGCTCACGACTGTCATCCCAGCACTCGGGAGGCAGAGACAGGAGGATTGCTGAGTTCGAGGCTTGCCTGGACTACATAGTGAGCTCAGAGCCAGCCTGAACTACAAAGCGAGCAAGACCCTGTCTCAAAAAAAAAAAAAGAGGTAGATCTAGCTTCAGTCTTTGGCAGATTGAAGCCCAGTTTTTCCAGCACCATTTGATAAAGAGGCTATCTTTTCTCCATTGAGAATATTTGTTTCCTTTGTCAAAGATGAGGTGGCTTAGTGTATCTGGAGTTGTCTCTGGATCTTCTAATCTGTTCCACTGATCCTCAGGTCTCTTACTTTGTCAGTACCATGCTGTTTTATCACAGTGGCTTTGTAGTTTAATTTTAAATTAGGAATCGTGATACCCCCTGCCATGTCCTTGTTTCCTAGAATTACTTTTGCTATTCTAGGTCTCTTATGGTTCCAGATGAATTTTTGGATGATTTTCTCTAGATCTCTGAAATATGCTGTAGGGATTTGAATTAGGGTTGCATTGCATCTATATAGTAGTTTGGGAGTATAGCCATTTTGACAATGTTGGTTCTTTCTACACCTGAGCAAGGGATGTCTTCCCATTTTCTGATATCCTCTTCAATCTCCTTTTTCAGAGTGTTGTTTTCAGAGTAGAGGTCTTTAACCTCCTTTGTTATATTGATTCCTACATATTTCATTTTTTTGGATGCTATTGTGAAAGGAACTGACTGCCCAATTTCTCAATATGTCTGTTATTTGTGTATAAAATGCTATTGATTTTTTTTTGAGTCAAGTTCTCTCTTTGAAGTTCAGGCTGGCCCTGAGCTCACTATGTAGCCCAGGCAAGGCTCAAACTCATCAGTCCTCCTGCCTTTGCCTCCTAAGTGCTGAGATTATAGGCATGAGCCACCACACCTGTTATTGTGCTATATGGTACTGATTGCTGGTGGGTGTGAGCCACTACACCCACTATTGTTCTATGTGGTTACTGGGATCAAACTCAGGACCTTGGGCTTGCTAGGTAGGTGCCAGAACCACTGAGCTAAATCTCCAGCCCAATGCTATTGATTTTTGAGCATTGACCTTGTATCCAGCTAAGCTACTAAATTTGGCAATTAAGTCTAACAGTTGTTTGGTGGAGTTTTTAGGTTCTTCTCTATAGAGCATCATGTCATCAGCAAATAATGACCATTTAATTTCTTCCTTCCTATTCATTCCTTTCTCTTGTCTAATTGCTGAGGCTAATGTTTCCAGCACCATATTGAACAGTACTGGTGATAATGGACATCCTTGTCTTGTTTCTGAACTTAATGTGAAAAGTTTCAGTTTTTGACCATTTAGGATGATGCTGACTGGTTTCTCAGAAATAACCTGGTTTTCTGTATGGTTTTGATCATGAATGGGTGTTGGATTTTGTCAAATGCTTTTTCTGCATCTACTGAGATGTCCATATGGTTTTTACTCTTGAGTTTGTTAATATAGTATATTATGTTTGTTGATTTATATATGTTGAACCATCTTTGCATCCTGGGATGAATCCAACTTGGTCAGGGTATATGATCTTCTTGCTAATTCTCTGTATTCTCTTTGCCAGTAACTTATTGACAATTTTTGCATCAGTGTTCATTAGGCAGATTGGCCTGTAGTTCTCTCTTTTGGTTGGATCTTTTTCTCCTTTTTGAATCAAATTTGGAATCAAATTTGCTTCCCTTTTGATTTCATTAAAGAGTTTGAGAAGTGGTGAAGTTAACTCTTATTTGAAAGTTTTGTAGAAGTCAGTGGTAAAGCCATCAGGACTAGGGCTTTTCTTTGTCAGTATATTTTTATTACATTTTCTATATCACAGATTTATATTGGGGTGTTTAACATTTTTATATCCTCTTCATTCAACTTTGGAAGTTCATATGTATCTAGGAATCTATCCTTTTCTCCTATGTTTTCCATCTTATTGGAGTACAAATTTTCAAAGTAGGTGTTTATTATCCTCAGGACTTCCATTGGATCTGTGGTGATTTCCCTCTTTTCATTCCTAATAGCATGGATTTGAGCCTTTTCCTTCCTTTGATAAGGTTGGTAAAGGATCTGTCAATTTTGTTTATCTTTTCAAAGAACCAAAGAACTCTTAGACTTGTTGACATTTTTGCATTTTTCTCTTTGTCTCCGTTGCATTAATTTCTACTCTGATTCTTATAATTTCCTCCCTAGTTTGGACTTTGGATTTGTCTTGCTCTTCTTTTTCTAGTAGCTTGAGGTTCAGCTTTAGGTCATTTATTTGACTTGCTCTATTTTCCTGCTGTTGGCATTAACTGCTATGAATTTCCCTTGTAGAACTGCTTTCATTGTTTCCCACAAATTCCTGTATGTTGTACTTGTATTATCATTTAATTGTAGAAACTGCTTAATTTCTTTTTTATTTTCTTCTGTGACCCCTTGGTTGTTCAGCAGACTATTGTTCAAATTCTCAGGCATGGTGGCTCATGCCTGTAATCCCAGCACTCCAGAGGCAGAGACAGGAGGATTGCTAAATTCGAGGCTTGCCTGGGCTACATAATGAGAGCTCTGGGCCAACTTGAGCTACAAAGGAAGACCCTGTCTCAATAATAATAATAATAATAATAATAATAATAATAATAACAACAACAACAACAACAACAACAACAACAACAATTTCCATGTGTTTGTGAGGATCTTAGAATTTCTTTTTTTTTTTTTTTTTTTTTTTTTTTTTTTTTTTTTTTTTTTTTTTTTTTTTTTTTGAGACAGGGTCTTGCTTTGTAGTTCAGGCTGGCCCTGAGCTCACTATGTAGCCCAGGCAAGCCTCAAACTCAGCAATCCTGTCTCTGCCTCCGGACTGCTGGGATTACAGGCATGAGCCACCACACCCGGCACAGTGGTATGTGGTATTGACTGATGGTGGGTGTGAGTCACCCCGCCCAGCATTGTGTGTGGTTACCAGGATCTAACTCAGGACCTTGCATTTGTGAGGTAGGTGCCAAAACCACTGAGCTAAATCTCCAGCCCCTTAGAATTTCTTTTGCCATTCAGCTCTAACTTCAAGGCACTATGATCTGACAGTATATATGGGATAACTTCAATGCCTTTGCATTTACTTAAACTTGTTCTATGAACTAGGATGTAGTCTATTTTGGAGAATGACCCATGGGCAGCTGAAAAGAATGTATATTCTGATTTTGTCAGGTAAAGCACTCTGTAGGCATCTTTTAAGTCCATTTGTTCAAAGGTTTGGTTCAGTTCAAGTATTTCATTATTGATTTTTTTGTCCAGTTGATCTGTCTAGTTGTGACAGTGGGGTATTAAAGTCCCCTACTACTATTGTATTAGTGTTTATCGGGGTTTTTCATATCCATTAATATTTGTTTTATATAGGTGGGTGCACTGGAATTTGGTGCATAAATATTTATGAATGCCATCTCTTTCTCTTGGATTGTTACCTGTATGACAATATAGTGGCCTTCTTTGTCTCTCTTAATCAGTTTTGGTTTGAAATCTATTTTGTCTACAAATGAAGTAGCCCCTCCTGCTTTTTTTTTTTTTTTTTTTGCAGTTTCCTGTAGTTCAGGCTGGCCCTGAGCTGACTGTGTAGCCCAGGCAAACACTGAACTCACAACAATCTTCCTGCTTCTGCTTCCTGAGTGCTGTGATTATAGGCAGGAACCACCATACCCCACATTGTGGTGTGTGGTACTTTTTGCTGATGCGCGTGAGTCACCACACCTGGTATTATGGTATGTGGTTACCAGGGATCGAACTCAGGACCTTGGGCTTGCAAAGCAGGTGCCAGAACCACTAAGCTAAATCCCCAGTCCTTGGCAGATAGTTTTGCAGGCTAAATCAGTCTAGCTTGGAAGCTGTTTTTTGCAAGGCTTGAAACATGTCACTCCAACCTCTCCTCACACTGAGTTTTTGGGTTGAAAAGTCTGTTGTGATCCTGATTGGTTTCCCTTCATATGCCGTCTTTTTCTTTTCTCTAACTGCTTTCAGCATTTCATTCTTTCGATGGATATCTGGAACCTTGATAATTATATGCTTAGGTGTAGATTTTTTTATATCATGGCCATTTTATATCATGGCCTTTTATCCATATGTCTAATTCTTTTCCTTTTCCTGTGAATTTTTCTGCCATTGTATCTGTGGACAGTTTTTTTTGTCTTTTGTACTGTCTCCTGCTTCCTCAGTGACTCCAGTCTTTATGTTATTCTTCTTTGTATCCTCTAGGAGCTGTTGGTTGATTTCTCATGGCCCCTTGCCACTTTCCATAAGTTATTCCCTTATGGTCTAGTGCTGGATATGAGGATCCTGCCAGCAGAATGCTGGGGAATGGCACCTGGTCCCTTTATTACCGGTGCTCCTGTGCCTCAGTCTCTTCCCACTTTCCCTGACAAGCCCACACAAAGTGGAGACCTCATACCCTTCTGGTCTGGTCCTGGACATGGGGATCCTGCCAGCAGAACACTCAACATTCTCTTTTGTAAAGTACCTGTTCAGTTCTCTGCTCTGGTCTTTTTCTGTAGGGTTTCTTATCTTTTCTTCATTTATTTGCAACAGTTCTTTATATATTGTGAATATAAAATTTCATCAGTTACACATGATAAAAAGTATTCCTCAATTTTACTGTGGTAGTAGTGTCCACTGACGAACAAAAATTAGTATATTCACTGTCAAAGTTGAAATATTTTTCTGTATAATTGAGATTTTTTAAATCCTATTTAGAGTTCTAGTAAAACAGCATGCCATTCTCTAAAGTCACTTTTTACTAGCCTCAGTAGTAATTTTTTTTTTTTGAGACAGGGTCTCACTTTGCAGTTCAAGCTGGCTCTGAGCTCACTCTGTAGCCCAGGCAAGCCCCGAACTCAGCAATCCTCCTGTCTCTGCCTCCCGAGTGCTAGGATTACAGGTGTGAGCCACCACACCCAGCATCCTCAGTACTAATTTTCATGTTCACAGCCATCCCTCTGTCTAAAATTAGCTCTAAATATGTGATGAAGTAGGAGGCCTATTTTGTTCTTTTTGTTCCAATCTTTTATCAATATCAAACTGTTTTGGGTATCACTTTATGATATACAGTAAAGTAAGTATTCCAATTTTAAGATTTTAAAATTATTTTTGTTAGGTTTTTTAATTTCAGTGTTTTTGGTTGTTTTTTTTTCTTTTTTTTTTTGAGACAGGGTCTCATTTTGTAGTTCAGGCTGGTCCCAGACTCACTGTGTAGCCCAGGTAAGTTTCAAATTCACAGCAATCCTCCTGCCTCTGCCTCCCAAGTGCTGGAATAATAGGCATGAGCCACTACACCTGGCATTGTGGTATGTGGTTACTGGGGATTGAACTTGGGACCTTGTGCTTGCCAGGCAGACTCTGGAACCACTGAGCTAAATTCCCAGCCCTCCATGTAATTTTTAGACTCACACTGTAAACATTTTTAAATGTTCTGGCATTTCACTTGGCTTGTCAACACATTGGAATAGGTTAATCCATGAACATGTTGTATCTGGTCATTTATTTAGGTCTTCTTTAACCTCTCTGTATTATTTTTTAGTTTTCCCTCTTTTTTTTTTTTTTAGATAGGGTATCACTTTGTAGCTCAGGCTGGCCCAAACTCACTATATAGCCTAAGCTATCCTCAGACTCATGGCAGTCCTCCTGCCTCTGCCTCCTGAGTGCTGGAATTACATGTCTGACCCTTAAGTCTTTTTTTAATATCTATCTGTTATAGAATCACTAATCATGTCTTTTGTTAGGATCATCATCTCTGTAGATATCTGAGAAATTATTTCTGATTTTTTCTAGAGTCTCATTCATCTGTTTTGTTATTTACACTGTTGTCACTTTAAACAGCCCAGATGGGTGGGCTTCAAATTCTTCCACTTCATCGCTCTCTGTGTTTGCCTTTGGTGAGCTGGAAGTTTGGGGTTATGTCTTGCTTTTCATTTTCTATTTTTGTGGTTTGATTCTAGGGTTGATGCTTATAAATTGCTTATGGCAAGTAGCTTTATGGCAAGTACTTAGAATCTTATGAAATGACTACTTCTCAGAGATGTCTTTCAGGTATAGCTGGCTTTGAGTCTGTTGCAAAATACTGCTTCTGCAGTTTATCAGGGATGAGAAGTTCCTGCCTATTTGGCCCTGCCCCTGGTTCTTTGGCTCTGGCCTATGTTATTTATTATCTTTAGCTAATTTCTCTTGGCATGCCAGGAAGAACAACTGGTTAAAACAAGTATGTCATTCTTTATGGCAGAGTAATACTCCATTTTGTAAAAAAAAAACACATCTTTATCCACTCTCCAGTTGATGGACATTTGGGTTGTTTCCAAGATTGAGCTATCACAAACTGAGCTGCTATGAACAAGGGTGTACATCTGTCTTTCCAATGTGAGTTTTTAAGTTCTTTTGGGTATATTCCTAGCAGGGGTATAGCAGGGTCAAATGGGACCCATAGTCCTAGTTTTCTGAGAAATCTCCACACAGA
>PVIC010054488.1:0-11529 GCA_004025085.1 Thryonomys swinderianus | reverse complement strand
CTTTTTGAGACAGGGTCTCACTTTGTAGTTCAGGCTGGCCCTGAGCTCACTATGGTGCCCAGGCAAGCCGCCGCAAACTCAGCAATCCTCCTGTCTCTGCCTCCTGAGTGCTGGGATTACAGGCGTGAGCCACCACATCCGGCATTGTGGTATGCGGTGTTGATTGTTGGTGGGCGTGTCTTCACACCCAGCATTCTATGTGGTTACCGGGCATCGAACTCAGGACCTTGCACTTGCGAGGCAGGCGCTGGAACCACTGAGCTAATCCTCCGGCCCCCGTTTCAGATTTTGAGACAAGGGTCCCATTAAGTTTCTTAGTTGTGATCATCTTGCCTGCCTATAAACATTTTTGTTTTTAAGATTCGTCCTTCTTCAGTATTGCAGACACTTATTTACTGATACTTATCCTTTTATTCTTTCTTATATTGACTTTTCTTATTTTCAAGAATAGTCAGACCTGTGTGTGTGTGTTTTTAAATATCTCCTAGACTTAAGACTTTCTAAGGCAAGAAAACCTTCCACATATTTTACAAAATGAATGGGTTCATGAACTAGACACCACTCAGAGACCTACAGTTTTCTTCTTGATCCTTGCTTTACAAGTTTTCACTTGATTGTTCACTTTCTAAGAGCACAGCTTCCCTTCCTAGGTTGTGGTTTGGTGTGTAGATGTCCCTGGATGCTGGTGGCAGAAGAACCTGTGTGCTTTCAGGCTGCTCTCTGTTGACCTCTGGTTTTGAAGCACCAGGGCTGGCTGTGTAGGGTTTTGCTCATGGTGCACAAAGGCAGTTAAATCCTCAGACTATTAAACTGGAGACACCTTAACGTCGTGGGAGAATCAGAGTGGGACAAATCAGGATGTTTTCTGCATCTCGGATACAACTTTCCTTTCTTGCCCAACTGTTTGTTTGCCATTTGCCACAGCAGGAGAATCTCTCTTAGGTCTGAAAGGCAAACATACTTTATTTTTGGCCATCAAGATTTCCTGTGCTGCAGGTTCTTTTAATGAAAGAGTGTGAGGAACTTAAAGGTGCCGGACTTACTTGGAAGTTATTCTAGTTAATTAAAGAGGAGGAAGAAGTTTTTTATTTCATTCAGTTTAGTTTTCCTGGGTTTTTAGAAAGTCTGTTCTTAAATAGTAATTCCAGAATGCTAGAACAAAATTCAGTCATTTTGCTCTTTAAAAAAATCATATGGCTTTTATTTCACTTAAAGGAAGTGGTGAATTCTCAGATTTGTGAAACATTAATCATTATTACTAGTGCCTTCTCTGCATATATGAAGTATCTGGGTTGAAAACATCAACTTGATTATTTTGAAATATTAGGCCCTAACAGGGACCCATAGACTTGAAGTGACTCGGGTCTGTGAACACTGTATTTCCTTAATTCACCGTTTCTTTCCTGGGCTCTGTGGAGTGCGCCTTCCTTTCATTTGCTGGCAACAGCCGCCCACAGTGTAGCACTGGCCTGTCCCTGTTCTCTTTGCTTCTGTTTAGGGGGAGCATCCCATGGATCATCGCCACCACAGGCGAGTGCATTGCATAGAGCTACATCCCCAACCTCCAGCTCAGTAAGATTCAGATTAGGGGACATCACAGGAAGAGCTGGAAAACATTTTTAGCTTCTCTCTGAAGTTGAAACTCACAGGGGACAGGCCTTCTGGAGACATCGAAAAATTGCTGCGTACCTAGAAAGAAGTATTTAAAATAGATTTTCATTAGAATTTTAGCTTGTGGATTCTACTGTGAGGTGAATGTTGTTTTTTGTGTGTGAAGTGACCCTTTGAAAGGTTGGAATTCCCGGTTTCCTTTACCTCTCTGATGAAATAAAATGGCAAAGGCTTTCCTTTAGTTTTGTAAGTACAAAGCTGAATTTGCATTGAAATACAGGTGATTATGTTAAAAAGACAGATTATGAAATTCCCATGCTTAAACATCATTTCTCTTAATCTTTTAAGATTAAGGTTTGAAAGTGTTCAATTTTGGAAGATTTCACATTCTCTGGTTAGCTTTCCTTCTTGAGGAAAATCTTAAGACTGAAAATTGAGTGTTCATATGTGTTTTCCTTTCAGAAAAAATAGCCTCTGTCCAGTACAAAGGAAATGTTTTTGTATACCGGAGTGAAAAAATTCTGTATAAAAATGTGCCATAAATTTTACAGGCTAAATCTCTTTGTAGTAGTGCTTTTTATTTTACTCTTGTGAGCATGTTTCTGAAATTTTAGAATTGGTACACATTGGAACCACAATTGAGAGGCTCAGAGTAAAACAAGTCTCTAAGAACCAAAACCAAACCAAACAGGAAGAAAATAATCAGAGTTAATAGATGCGTATCCTAACAAACTCTCACGTCCAACCCAGTAGTCTTTGTATAAACGAATATTCTTTAAGGCTTTGATAACCGCACATTGTTTCTACCGTCCTTATCTTAACCTGGTAGTTAATTATGTATATTATAATGTCACAGTATTCGTAGTATATAGGATGCTGTTTATTTTCTTGCAGAAAACAAAGTTGAATCGTTTTTGTTAGTTTATTGAGGCAGACTAATTGAACAGAATTCTCTTAATAGGAAGTAGACCCATAGATTTTAGTCTTTCCTCTGCCATCCAGTACTTCTCATATCTCCTCCCTGTGGTAAGACCCACAAGTGGATTTCATTTTCCACCTGTGCCAAGTATGCAGCGTGGTTGCTGGCACCTGCCAGGTACCCCTGAGAGGAAGAGTGAATCGGTTGGGATCAGATGGTGCAGATCTGCAAGCCAGAGCCTAATTCTCTGCTCCTGTCCTCAGGTGAACTTTCCTGGGATACTCTTGTTTGCCTCCAACTGATATTCCAAGCATCATACAGAATGGCCTGAGTCTCGTTTTCTCTCCTCTTCCCAGATGCCTGTTGTCCCCAGGGTAGTGGAATAAACACGGATGGAGCCCCTGTTGGGTTGTCCATTGTGATAATAACTGGGAGAGTTGCCCCTTAGCTAGATTAGGGTGAGAGGTTTTCCCCAGGAGTTCAAGTTTATCCCAATGTGGTGATGTCATGTAAGTAGCTAGAGAGGAGTTTAGAGTTTTGGCAGGTTATCCAGACTCTAAATGTAATTTTGGAAGTCGTCAGAATGTTGCTTCGAGGTAAGGCTATGACACTGAGCGAGACCTTGTAGAGAGAAGAAAACCAAAAAGTGGAAGAGATCAGCATGGTAAGGAGATGACAGAAAGTAATATTCTGAATGCTCAAGAAAGAAATATTTCTAATTGGCTACTGACAGTAAGAATTGGCTATTTGTACCATAGTCATTTTGGGGGACTGTAACAAGCTTTTTATTTATTTTTTGGTAGAGGAATGTTAGTGTGATAGGCTTCCGCCTCTGCCTGACATATGATTAAAAAACTCTAGTCCTTGGGCGGCAGGGGGTGGGGGCAGTGCAGGGGGCAGGTGGGGGGATTTGGACATCTGAATATTATTAGGTTTTTGGTTTAGACCCATTTAAGAAAGGAGCTACTTATCTGAAACATTCTTGTTCTGAATATTCCTCAGGACTTGGTGTCTTATAAGTAAATTTTATGATTTGGAAAGTTTTTGCTAAAAGGTAATGCATATGCATTTCTGTAAATCATAACATCTGATTTATCGTGGCTTAGTCATGTCTCTGATGTAAGATTCAGAATCTCAGTATGAATAAAGCATGAGTAATGTTTTACAGAACTTGGAGTATTTGTCACTTAACATGTTTAATCATATTCATTCACTTACTTATTTTTGGTTTTTCTGAGAAAGGATCTCACTGTGTAGTCCAGGTGGGCTTTGTACTCATCATGTAACCCAGGCTGGCCTTGAACTTGGGGTGATCCTCCTGCTTCATCCTCCTGAGTGCTGGAATTATAGGCATTGACTAATAGGCCCAACTAGTTATACTTTTTTTTTTTTTTTTGTGGTACTGGGGATCGAACTTGGGCCCTTGTGCATCCAAGGTTGGCGCGGTACCACTTGAGCTAAATCCCCAGCCCCTAGTTATACTCATTTTAATTACGTAAAACATTAAAGTAGGAAACATGCTGGTAAAGTTATATATTAATTTTTCTTGTGGGTGAGGTGGCACATGGCTGTAATTCCAGTGGTCTGAGGGGATTTTAAACTTAAGTGTAGGCAGTGTACAGACTTAGCAAGACCCTGACAACTTCATGACTTCATGACACTCTGTCTTATTATATAAAACATAATAGCAAAAATGGGGTGGAGACATAGTTCAGTGTAAAGGCCCTGGGTTCAATCCCAGTACCACAAAAAAAATAAATAAATAAAACACTTTCCTTGCACTTCATATTAGCATTTAAAGAGTCATGATTATTAAGTACCAATGAGCTTGTGTTCATTTTAGGTATGTCCTTGTTAAGCTTCCATTTGATTTAGAGGTGTTTAATAATTACTCACAAATAATCCAAATATAATTGTTTTAGATTTATCACTGTTCCAGTCATAGCTCTTTTCTATTTCATTTTTGTTTTATTTTATCTGAAATAAAACATAAGATACTCTGAAAAATATCACCACAGTAAATATTGTCTTACAGTTTGAGAGGTTACACACGTTATATTTTCTTTGCTCTTTCCTAATTGTTTGACTTTTATGTTAGTTGTATGCATATTGAATTAGAATGGCTTAATAAGGAATAATTTAAAGTTTGCAGAATTGTCAGTCTGCAAAGTAGACCTGAAGTATTTATTTATATTCACTCTCTTTTCTGTTTGTTTGAAGGTCAAGGAAATTTTTAAAAGGCATAATGAATATAGTTCAGTTAGATTCAAAGCAACAGGTATTTCACGGTTTTATTTTCCTAGTTTAAAATAGTAACTAGAAATTGGAAATGCTGAATTGTGGTAATTGGGAGATCGATTGTACACTAATTATTTTCACGTGGTGACTTACATGCAGATCTCAAAGTTTTGCTGTCTTCTTGCCAAGAACGATAAAAGAAAATGAAAGTGAGTATCTAGGAGTCTATTTCCTGTCTGAGTTAATGTCCCTCTCTCATTCAGGATAAACTAGGACTCTGTTTTGGAATTTTATTATCTTTGCTGAATCTCATTAGATGATATTTGGCAATTTTGGGGAAAATTATACTTCTTATTCCTTTGAGCAGGGGTCTCTGTGTTGTCCAGGCTGGACTTGAACCTCTGGGTGCAAGTGACCCTCCATTTTGGCCTCCCAAATAGCGAGGACAACAGAGGTGCCCACAGTGCTTAGTGGAAAATCAGACCTTGGAAGCTGGAGCAGTAGGTAATTAGCCCAGGTCTGTCATGCTGAAATACTGCACTGGAATTTGACAGGACCAATACAAGACTTCACCGTAAGTTTGGGGGCTTTTCTTTGTTAGCTTTCAGTTCCATAAGGAATCTCTAGGTAGGTTTTTAAACAGTTAAAACTGCTTTTAGTGATTTTTCTCCTTTCTCTCTCCTACATATAAGTCTTTATTGTTGTCTGCTAATTTAAAGTGTATATTTTGGGATATTTTCTTAATTTTTTTCACATGAGGTACCTGAATCTGTTGATAAAAGGATATTCTGTCCTTGTTGCCTTTGTTAAGATTGTGAGATGTTTTCCTTGTATTTAAGCAAGATGCCATTCTCATCTGTCATTAACTTTGTCTTGTGTGCTTCTCTGGCTTGTCTCAGTGCTCTGCTTGTAGTTGGGTTTGCCTTGTGGTTTGGAGAGTCTTGTCTTACCAAATGAATGTAGCTTCTGGAAATGTATTGACATGTGTGGTGTTAGGCTACTGTCATGATTTTCTGTACCTCTTATTTTGGTGCTTTTATACTTTCAAAATCATTTTAACTGTGCTGTATCCTTTTTTTAGTTTGTTCTGTGAGTTTTATTCTGCTGATGTGAAAGGACTGTTATTATTATTGTACTTCATGTTCATGTAGTACACTTGAACCAGTTTCTTCTTTGGCTTCTTGCAGTGCGAGATGACTAAATGGGTGTTTTGCTCTTCTTAAATCCTTTGCACTTTTCTTGTGTCCCACCACTGTTTTTAGTATTGTTTTCTTTCTTTTTCATTTTTCATGTACTAGGGATGGAACTCAGGGACTTTGTACTGAGGTACACCCCCAGCCCTTCATAGTGTTCATTCTGAGTCAGGGTCTTGCTAATTCACCAGGTTCCTAGGCTGGGCTCAAACTTGTCATCCTCCTGCCTTAGCCTCCTAGAGTGCTGGGCTAGTATTTTCTTTAAAATTTTAAATTTACTTGTGTTTCTATTACTTGATTTTAAATTTCACTGCTCCATAAACCTTTTAAAAACAAAAACCAGGAAATCAGTGTATTTCTTTTCTTGGCATTATTTTGATATAATTTGAGCCACATGATTAAAAAATAGCTCTACTGAAATACAAGTGACAGGTCATGAATTACACATACTGACTTGTGAAAACATTGCCAAAGTCCAGATAATGGAGGAATATATCATTTTCCTAGAAATTTCCTCTTTGCTCCTCCAATCTCTTTCTCTTATTCCTGTGTGCCTCTTCCCTACATTGTCCTTAGGTAATTATGAACTTGCTGTCACTGTAAATTTCCATATTTTAGAATCAAATACAAATGGGAAGCAATATGTAGTAATATTTATATGTCGCCTTTCGTTAGTGTAATCTTTTTGGATTCTTTGATTTTGTAGCGTGTGTCACTATTTAGTTCCCCTTTCATTCCTGAGCAGTGTTCCATGGTACAGCAGTACTTCACGGGGATCGTTGAGTTGTGGCCAGGTTTTGACTGCAGCAGTGAAGCGGCTGCAGACACTGAATGCGCGTATTCACTATGGGTTTTACCCCAAGAGTTAGGACTGTTCCTGCCTCTGGATTGGAACGCTGCCCTGTAGGATGTCCAGATTGTTGGGTTCCTGCAGATTGACTTAGCTGCTGAGCTCTTCAGACTGTCTTGCCTGTTTCAATTATTACTGTAAACCCTGCTGTGGCAAGTCAGGGATGAGCCTGTCTCAGGGCTCCTAATAGGTACTGCTGCTGCTGCTGGTTCCTGGACCATGCTGAATAGCAGGAATTACAGAGCCATGGAGTTCATAAAGGCCATGGCCAGGTATATGTATTTTTTCCTGCTAGGTGAAAGTAAACCACTTGCTGCTTTATATTTTCATCAGAAATGGATATAACTACATTGGCAATGTTCAGCAGATTTTGAAAGTGTGAAGAGCTTTATGAAACTTGGAACCTCAGCAAACAGTGGACGTCGTCAAGGTTGTCAAGTGGGAACGCGTGGGGACTTCACCCAGCCTGCCCCTCCTTTCCCCAGAGAGGGCCTCTGTGTTGGGGGGTTGTGCTAGGAAGGAGATGCCCGGGGTGGACCTTCCCACTCGAGTGGCCTTTAGGGGCTCACTGCCGCTGTATGCGTTCAGGCCAGAACTCTGTGAGTTGGCCCCGGGGCTTTGCTCCAGTTCCTGGTGTTCCTCCACTTGGGATTAGTGAACTGTGGGTTTGCTCTTGGACTCCAGGAATTAGCAAAGGCCAAAGCTGGGATTTTGGTAACACTTTACCCAGTGTCAGTTTTCTTTCCTCAGATGCATGGGCCTGTGTCCTTAGGGGAGGGTGGAAGGATGGCTTCAGTGGCCTGGGGCTCTGAGAACTGGTGATAGGTGGGATGGTGTCAGGGCGAGAGCTGGGGCTGTCCCCGTGTGCTCGCGGTGTAGCCCCACCAGGTGAGTAGCAAGACCTTCTGTGAAACTCAGTGTCTCCGTCTGTCAACTGAAGGTCATGATTGTCCTCAGTGCTGCCTGTCAGCCTTGGTTCTTGGGCTTGGTTGAGATGGAAGTGACGAATCGGCATTGTGTGGTTCTGCTGGCATCCGGATGCCACCAGGTGATACCAAGTGATGCTGGCTGCTGACACTTGATGTGGCCACTTGCGGGAGACCCCACTGGCAGGTAGCCCTCGGCATCAGATGTTAGCTTGTGCTGGGCATCACAGGTCGACTTGTAGGCGCTGGTCTTGGTTGACTGCTGGTCTCTGGAGCTCTTTGGTGCTATCACCTCTGAGTATTTTTTTTTTTATTCATCTCTCTTTGGAAACTGCTCTGTTCACACTATGCAGGATAAAAAGCCAAGTAGATTTGTAGAACTTTTGGAACCCACACTACTTGAGAATTAATCATAAGCAAGTTTACAGAAACACCGAGGGGATCCTTCTTGTAATAGGGCCTGTATTACAGCACAAGGAACCCCTCCACAGGAGGGAGCCCTGGTAGACTAAAACCCAAGGAGTGCCTGGGAAGTGCTTCTTATATGGCAGCTGCAGGCCTGTTTTAGTGAGGGTGAGGACTGACACCAGGGAACCTTCTGGAAGGCTTGCTATGAATGCTGGGTATGCAAGGGAGGGGCCCAGTCCTTCCCTCCCTGTCTTACCTGCTCTTGTTTTTGAAAAGGTATCTACTGTTGGAGGGAGTGTGTGTGTGTGACCACACTGCCCTGTTCTCCTGGTGGAGTGGAAAAGGGCAGTTCGATAGCCAGGGAAGAGACTGAAGACAACTGTCCCAGTCCTTTGGGGTCCAAGGTGGAGCCGAGGGAAGCCAGCGGGCAGGGCAGAGAGCTGCTAAGCCATACCCTAGTCCTATAGGCAGAAGGGCAGAGAATGAGAGAGTCAGGTGTTTCTAACTCACATTTTAAGGCTCATGAAAGGTTTAAACATTTGTGGAGTTCATAGGACAGTGGCCGCACATAGTAAGTGCTTTGTAAGCAAGTAAGTAAGTAAGTAAGTAAGTAAGTAAGTAAGTAAGTAAGTAAGTAAGTATTTGCTTACAGTGGTTTCAGGGGTGTTTTAGACTTGGGTTGTTTTTTTAAAATTTCTTTATTGGTACAGTGTATATACATTTCACAATCACACATAACATCGGGGAATTTGTACCAATATATGACACTTGGGTTTTAACATGAAACTCCTACAGTTTTTGTCTTGCTGCTTCTCAGAGCATTCAGCCTGGTGCCTGGTGTAAGTTCGATGAAGCACTGATGAACTTAGGACTTTGCCAGTGAGTGGGAAAGACGGATATGTACTCAACAGTCCAAGCAGGGTTATTGATCCCAAGAGGGATCTTTCTGTGAGCAGAGATCCCTCTGTGAGCAGCACAGAGACATTATCTTTTAGAGGCTCAGCGGCTTTTTAAGTAGTGCTTTTTAGAGTGCTTTCGCAGGGGCGGGTCAGAGAAATGGTAGGCTCACGGCTTGCTGATGTGTCCTCTGCCCTCTCTGTGACCTTCTGACAAGGCCTCAGGGGACTGCTCATGGCTTGTTGAGCGTGCTCTGTGCCCAAAGTGTTTCTCTGAGATGGCAGTGGGCTCACTTGAGCTGGCAGTGTCCCCTGTCTGGGAATGTGTTGGCCAGTGTCTTTGTTGGTCACTGATCACAGTGGTAGCTGGAGTGTAGTACACTGAAGAACCACTGAGAAGCTTAAGCTAGCCCTACCTCCCTGATGTTCTGGCGTGAGTACTGGCACGAATAGCTCAGTAATTGACCCTTGCGTAAAAGAAGTTCTTTTCCAGAATGGAATTGCCTTAAAAATACTATAGGTACTCTCTTCCAGTTGACTACAGAAATTATCTGTTGTATGTCTTGTCAGTTTTGTTGACATTCTCTGAGATTTAAAGATACTGGTGAAATAGTATCTCTGTATGGTATTAAAATGATATCTGGCTGAAGTAGTGATTATTTACTCCCTTATACCCCACTGGATGTTTTCCTCCTTTTCTTAAAAAAAAAAAAAATTAACTCTTTTCTGATTGAATTGGTACAGCCTAAAAGCACCCTGCTGGGCCTGTGTGCAGTCGCCTGTGTTGGGGCCCTGCTGTCTCAGCAGTAGTTCTTGAACTCGCCCTGTCACAGCCACTTCGAGTTTTTCTGCTTTATTTGGATTTGAACCTGGTGTGAGAATTGAGGCATCGTGCTCAGGATATTGTGACCCTTGGCTCTTGGACACACACTCCTTCCAGGATGTGACTGAGTTGCAGGCAGCATGTAGGTTTTACCCAGGGGTTGTTTCATTTTTGTAGTTTCTTTCAGACTTGGCAGGAAATGGAAAAATACACATTGTGTCAAAGATAAAGTTTTAGCTGAGTTTAGGGCTAATTAGGAACTTACTATATTAATAACTGAGATGTTCATTGTTTTCTAGAGGCTCACAGATGACCTGTATCATATGTTTTAGCATTACGTGAACAGAAGTAGATACTCAGTTTTCACACATTCCGGCTCTGCCCTGAGAACATGTAGCCCAGGTCATGAGTGTGCGCTGGAAGCTTAACTTACCGCTGCTTTCAGTTTGCTTTTTTTGAATAGCAAAATGGTTCAATTGTTTGCTTTAATTATATTTTTAGGAGCATTTCAAAAGACTTATTTTCTTTGTCATACCTAGCTCATTTCCTGGTATGAGTCCCAAAATAGGATCTGATCCTGATGCTTGCATAATACTGAGTCATAATTTCTTCCTTTTGCTGTTGGGAAAGCCACTGCCCATGGATTTGCAATTCTCGTCTCATTCATTTGTACCCACGTACAAGTGTTACTGTAATTCCTTCAGATATTCAAACTGATGGTGTGACTTTTTAAAAATAAGTTTTGCTAGGTGGGTTTTTAATTATTGAATGTGCCCA
Source organism: Thryonomys swinderianus (assembly GCA_004025085.1). NCBI lineage: Eukaryota > Metazoa > Chordata > Mammalia > Rodentia > Thryonomyidae > Thryonomys > Thryonomys swinderianus. Next base: position 888 of record PVIC010054488.1, on the reverse strand, counting down.
AGTAGAAGAAATAACTAGATACAAAGACAAGCATATGAGATAACTATGAAACTAGCATGTTCTTTGAGAGATGATACATATTTCCTGAAAAAAGAAAACTTGCTAAAATGTAACATCTTTTGGGGAAAAATACGATTATATGTAGCTTTAGAATTTATAATACTGGCTTGTGAAATAGCTAATATGCAAGTATCCATTGAATAGTAATTAAGGTAATCTACTTAAACCTTTAGTAGGAAAAAATTTAATAGACTTTTCTACAGTGCCAGTTTGCGTTAGTTGCTATTGAAGGAAACAGGTAGCTCACCTGTTTAAAGATTTGAGAAGGCTGTTCCCCTGGTTTGCTTGTTCTTTCTATATAAGGATCCTGGATTCTTTCATTTGGTATTTTGTATTTTTTGCAAATTCTGATGCAATGTTCCTTTCTTATCCCCTTAAAAAACTTAATTTCACAAATGCTCAACTATCAAATGAAAAATAACATTCACTAGTTCCAGGAAGTGTATGTGTGTCAGCAGAAGTGTTTGTCTACCATCAGAATCTAGAAACCCTGAGTAGGAGCTGAATGATCTGTGCCCCTCCTGCTGCTGTCTCCCAGCTCACACACTTGACTTCCCATCTTCTGCCACAGCTCAGGTGTGCGGCTCCCGAAGCCTCTGTACTGAATGAATTCCCATCATTCTACAGTGTTTCTTTTTTTTTAAATTGAATTCTTTATTGGTACAATTTATATACATCTCAAAATCACATATAACATTGGGAAATTTGTACCAGTATATGCCACAAGTTAATTCTCATTTTTACCCATATCCCTACCCACTCCCCCCTCCTCCCCCCTTTATACATGCTCTTTTATTTTCTTTCTGTATCATATTTATTCCTTCCCCT